>CANNZV010000354.1:61246-369318 GCA_947561585.1 Caprella mutica | reverse complement strand
ATCACCTATACGAGTAGTTAATGTAACCAACACGAGTAGTTGGTATAACCTACACGAGTAGTTGGTATAACCTACACGAGTAGTTGGTATAACCTACACGAGTAGTTAATGTAACCTACACGAGTAGTTGGTATAACCTACACAAGCAGTGGGTATAACCTACACGAGTAGTTGATATAACCAACACGAGTAGTTGATATAACCTAACAGAGTAGTTGATATAACCTACATGAGTAGTTGATATCACCTATACGAGTAGTTAATGTAACCTACACGAGTAGTTGGTATAACTTACACGAGTAGTTGGTATAACTTACACGAGTAGTTGGTATAACATACACAAGCAGTTGATATAACCTACACGAGTAGTTGGTATAACCTACACGAGTAGTTGGTATAACACATAGGAGTGATTGGAGTAACATACACAAGTAGTTGATGTAACCTTGTTCTGTAGTTGTTTTAACCATTACATATAATTGGTTCAACCATCACGAGCAGTTTTGACTATCACAGGTAGTTGTTGTGACCATCGGGAATTAAAAATAATCAACTCACATATGTGTTGTTTTAACCAACGTCAATTTAACTCATATTAAATAGTAGGGTCGGGAGGGGCGAATCTTGCGCACTAAAAACTTTTGGGTTTTGCAACTTAGTTTTCCCAGATAGACGATTAATATTTGACATGAAGAACCGCAATAAGGCATTTTATACACCATCCAAAGGACAAAAAATTAGCATTTGTATAATCTGAGTTATTGACGAAAGTAGTGCGCAATTGAAATTGTCCTTGATGGGGCGATTCTTGCGCGCGAGAGGGGCGAATATCTGCGCACCCTTTAATTCCTTTCCATAGTGAAAAATAGAACTATTCAATGTCTAGATACTTACTATAAAAATAATTCCAATGTGTTTAAAAGCATAAACAATCATATGATTCAAATTCAAAACTTGAGACAAACTTTTTTCGACCTGTTTACGTCAAGTTTGTAGAATGTATGTGTGACGTCATGAATGTTGCTTTCTATTCAGGATTAATATATCCTTGTAATATTAGTTTATCTGAAGTATGACACTATTATATCTACTTATTATGTAACTATAAATATAATAAATAACTAGATGACGGGCACTCATAGAGCGCATACTTTTGCCACCGCTTACAAATGACCTTGACCTTAAACCTGTTCACTCCCAAAATATAAACAAATGATTCCTGAATATTGAAGCATCGTCCCGCCCAATTTCAAACAATTTGGTTGAATTCTTTTGTGTTATAAATGACCTTGACCTTTATTTTTACCTGATTGCTCACAAAATCTAATAAATTGGTTCCTGCCTGGAGAATTACCAACCGTCGACCAAATTTCAGTTACTTTGATTGAATAGATTTTGCGTTATAAGTCAACTTGACCTTTAACCTGACCGCTTCCAAAAACTAACCAAACCGTTCCTAGATATTGACCAATCGTTCCATCAAATTTCAGACAAATTGATTCCAATCTTTTGAATTATTGAGTTATATTTAAATGACCTTGAGCTTTGACCGGATAACTCCCAAAATTTTACCAGATGGTTCCTGGAGATTAGTCAATCGATCGTCTTACCAAATTCAAAGCAATTTGATCGAAGACTTTTTGAGTTATGTGAGCAACAAGATGACAAACAAAAATATGTCGCCCAAAAGAAAACCTTACGCAATCTATGAAAGTAATAATTCTTTTTAGATGTCAAATATAGCATATATAACCAATTTAGCATACACATCTAAAACGTTGTTCAAAATACTGTTACACTTAGATATTTTCACATTATGTCTCTGAAATTAAGATAATAAGAATATAGAAGCAAATGGGTTTTTCGTACATCTATTAGGTTACGTGGAATATTCACTTGCCATTGTAAGGTCAGGGAGATACCCAGGCCAAGAGAGGGTCCATATGTACTGAATCCCCTAGACCTAAAGGTTAGTCGTTGAACTCTTCCAGTCTTTCAATTCTTTCAAAAAAGATAAAAATGTATCAGAATTTGAGAGTATAATGATACTATGAAGGTAGTAAAATTTCATCCAGAGTTGTGTCCCTAGCCTTGTAATAGGTAGAACATTCCACAACAATATTATGAGGTCATGTTTCTGGGCGAAGACCAGATCGTCGGCAAGTATTATTGTTTTACTGTTTTAGGACCAAATGTTCCCAGGAGAGAAGAAGTTTCAATCGGGTTATTAACAATAGCTTTTGACATTCTCTTTCAAAGAGGAAGAGTTTTTTGGTCTTTCTACAAGAAGATAGGTTGACCCATCTAATTCCTTTGGTGTTTTTCAAAGACCAACGGTTCAGGTTCTGCGCCAGAAGATTTCTGCTACGTCCTTTTCTATGAAATCATCAGTTTCGTTGTCAATGTTCGTTGTCATCAGTTTCGCTGAAGACGCCAAATTTCTTTGCGACAGAATCTTGGCAATAGACGTGATCAACACTCATGTGTCTTGTTTAAGTAGTAAAAAAGTTCACCATCTTGTTGGAAGATAAATGATTGATTTTTGAAGTGTTTTTTTTTTCATCAATCCAATAGCTGGAACCACAATACTGTTAAAAGAGGATTGATCTTAGGCCGTTCTCCACGAAAATCAGAGGAGACTCCCAAGCTTTCGAGATAGGGGAAATCTTGGATATCTTCTGATCATGAATAATGAATTGGGTTGACTTCAATAATGAAGAGTTTCTCGTTAAAAAAATCTATTTTATACCTTGTCGTGTCCGCTTTAAGCTCTCTGAGAAGGTCCTTTAATCTCTCAAGTCTCTTTTGCTTTTTAAGAAGTGTGATGACTTAGGGTTCTCTCCTTTTGTAGGAAGACAACTGAAGATCCTTCGTGATGATGGTTCTAATTGAAGTCTGGATCACATTCATGTATTTAGCTATATTTTGAATTTTTTCAAGTATTTCTTCGAGTCTTCAACATTGCACAAACCTTCTTAGCCATTTTCTTTATTCGAACAAGTACTCCCATTTCTACACTTCTAGGACAATCCTCAGAAGTGACAAGCTCAACGAAGCTACTATTCACAACATGGTGCAATGTCGATTTGCAACTTTTAAAAGCATAATGATATCAGGGTTGGATTTCCCTGTACGATGGTTTAAGTTTAACCCTGTCATTTTAGACCTGATATTTTCGATTTTATTAAAAAGAACCGAATAATAAGATCATATAACTATACTTAATAAAAACGCAAATGATAAACATGTATAGTGCTGTTTGAAAAGAAAAGAAAAGACTAATTAATGACTTTAAATTCACCCTGATTTACAATTTCATATTTCGACCTATTATCTGAAATATATGTGGAATGTGTATATTCTTAGTTGAAAGTGAAGAAATACACATATATAGAGAGAGTAATATTAAGCATTAAAAACTGTTTCATGGCCTAAAATAAATTTCTATAGTGCGCAATATTCGCCCCGCCATGCAAAATATGGTGGGGCGAATAGTTGCGCACAGAAAAACTCCGCTAAATAAAAAATTAGAAAGTCTAGAACCTTGTAATTTTAACTGAGGCAACTTGAGTCAATGATCATCATGCACTAAAAACTTCAGGTCATTATCTGGGATAGAAATATTTTTATGACAAATTTATTTTTTAGGGTAATTCGGTAAAATGAATTTTCGACTAGGTACTTTTCATATGGTCTTAAATGTGATTTATTTCAACTATGAATGAATGCCTGTAAGCTGTTTTAATTTTATACAGAGTTACTACATATTTGAGCCGGTCTATGAATATTTTTGTTATTGGGCTAGCACATTCATAGCCCTTTAAACATGTGGTGCGCAAGATTCGCCCCGTGTGCTGCTGCGCGAGATTCGCCCCTCCCGACCCTACCTGCAACTCACCACGTAGGTAGGCGCACAGATAAACCATAAAATTTAGTCAAAACAAATCAAATATGATTTGATTCAACTAATCCTTTCTCTGTGTGTAAATTCGAATTATTTCCTTTATTTTCAAATGCGACAAGCAAACAGAAAAGATCCTTACGCGTCTTACTTTCCTGCAATATTTCATTTAGTATAGCCACTTACTATTTTTTACTACTAGTACAGTACCTGTTATTGAATCTAAATTATATTCGAATGTAATTATGTATTATGGATACATTTATTCTGATTAAACAAAAAAATCTCAAAAGTCAAATTGTATTTTTTTTCTAAATTAGTGCCAATAATTATTATTGTAGACCGTAGTCATGATACTGCCACAAATGATTTATTTTTCCTTTTAATATGGTGTTTCTTAATATAAAGTGTGACACACGGACAGACGGACGCGGCTCTTATTATAGTATAGATTATCTATTACATTGAAAGTAATATTTAAAGTATTATTTATACTTTTACATTCCAAGACACTTGCTATAGAGTAATGAACATCAAACATAAAACTACAAATAATGAATAATTTAGTCTGAAAATGTTCGTTCACCTAATTCACAAGTAAGAAATATAAATAATTGTCACCTATTTCAATTCTGTTTACAAGTTTTTTTTTTATTTCATTATAACGACAATTTCGTTGATTATAATAAAAAACATTTTTCGTTTAATTTCATAATAGTGATCGACACTTGTGCCTCTAAAATAGGTTCCCAGCTTTTATTTTGATATGTGGTTCCATCACCTATTCCAATTTTCGAATAAATAATTCGTAATTTGTAAACCTATCTTATGACGTACAATAAACATTCATAAACTTGTAATGTAAATAATGTCTTTGGTTTATTTCTACTTTACGAAATATATCATGAAATTTTATTAATATTCATAAAATTATAGTAATAAAAAATAGGATAGGTTACGCTGAAACTAGGGTGAGTTACCGAGTTATTGGACTATACCTCATTTTCGATCACAAGATTGAGATTAAAATTAAAGTTCAATGGTAGTTAAAGTAAGTATACTTTACTCGTGATGATCACCAGTGAGGTTTAGTTTGAATTTGTTCCTGCTAATCATTGCTCCATCTTACATAGTCGAAAACATTTTAGCCAACTGATTATTTTTCTACATCAAATTTTACTTACTTCTGTGCCTATGAATTATATTTTAATTGGTATCATTGATACCTGGATGTATCATGGATACCAATATAAATTACTAGTTAAATATTAATAATAACTCGGAACTTCTCCCAATTGAAAAGTTAATGTTTTTCTGTAACTTTCTACCATAATTGCACAATTATTAATTTGTCTAAACAAAATAATTAAATAATTATAATAAAAAAAGTGTACATTTTGTCACTCTCGACCCTAACGGGGAAGTGATAAAGATATTTGAAGTGATTAAAGTGAATATAGTCATTGATATCGAGTGAAGATGTAGTTTCGATACATTTTGATAGATCGAAATTGTACCATAAACAATATGGAGCCCTAGTTTATATTTTTAAACGTAATTAAGTAACATAATAGATATAAAATTACTGGTGTTGTTTCGATACATTTTGAAAGATTTTAAATTTTCAAACGATTTGGAGCTTTACATTTTGAAAGATTTCAAATTCTACCATAAATGATACGGAAATAGTATTTATACTTCTTGAAGTGGCTACCAGCGCAACGAATTTGTTACAAACTGATATCGAATCGATTGGAGTAAATGCTTGCCAGGTTATTTAATTCGTGGCATTCGTCGCTGCAGGTGGTGAAGAGGGTCATGTGCATACTTTTGTGGAGGTCTTTATTTTCGTTGTATATAACCAGTATTAGGAGCGATTAGTTAAAAGTTCGTTTCAATACAACTTCTGTGACTGAGTTGATAAATTTGAGTGAAATGTTAAATGTGTGAAAACATTTTATTGGTCCCTTATTTGTTCAGTTATAAAATAGTTATAACTGAATTATTGTTAGCATAATTTGTTTATTCAATGCGAATTGATATTTTTCTGTAATGTTTACTTTTTGGTCAAATAATTGTATTTGTTTAAAAACTGAATAAAAATTTTGGAAAGAAGTACATTCATCGATGGTGACTAATTTTAAAATTAATTAAAATTTAATTCTTGAAATACTTCTTTATGTTGATATATTAGTTTCAGGTGATGATCATAATTTACAATTGGGTAAAACTGAGAAGTCAAATTAATAATAGAAGGAGCAGAGTAACTATAACCTAAATGCTGACAAGTTTCAAACTCTTACTCCCTTTGGGAGTTCTTGGCTGTGTATCCTGTCACTGGATCTGTGATTCGGCACAGAAACCATGCAATGATGTAACACTGGAAAGCGACTACATCAAAGAAGGTTTGGCAGACTGGTTTCACGAGTCAACAGAAGTCAAAGGAATGGTCACGGAGAGTATTTGTGCCATGGTTTGTGGCACACAAAACTGTGACGCCTTCTTCTCCACTCAAGGTGAGAAACTTGTCAATACCTTGCAGAAACCTAGTATTTAAAACCTAGACTCTTAAGTTATTGTCTGAATATTTATTACCTAGTATCTTAAATCATTAGCAGAATATTTAATACCTATGTAATATTAATCATTGTCCGAATATTTAATAACTACCTACCCATATACGATATTTCTGTCTGAATATTGACAAAAATGAAAAAGTTGAAATTATGAGTGCTAAAATGTGTAGTTTATTTATTATAAGCGGATAACATTATTAACCGTTGTAAAATGACACTTAACATTAGTAATTTTGACATTTATTTAACATGAGATTTGAGCGGAAAATTTGGTCTTGGAATATTAAATCTCAGGTATAAATAAAACTTATGAATCAGATGTATCGGGGGCGTGCTGCCCCCTCCAGAACCCCTTGTCAGGTCATTTAATATTCATGAGGAGTGCAGTACAACAAACTATAGCGGATACAGTAAACTAAATAACGGTTATTTAAGTTGAGAGGCCGAAATTTCCAGACCGAATTTTCCGAGATTGAAATTTCCGGCCCCCTCAATACCTATAGTATATGACTCTATATCATTGCCTGAATATTTAATACGTATTTTCTTACTGTATTGACTGAATATTCAGTAGTCAATACCTAGTAGTAATTTTGTGCCTGATTACCAGGCCTGGGACAATATGCTCTAAAAACTATAGATCCCTAAAATATTATAGACGGAGAGAATTAAAGAGTATTGAATGGTTCTACACCAGCGGTATATAGTATTCAATACCATTGTGTCTATGATATTTTCGGGATCCATAGTTTTGAGAGCATATTGTTCCAGTCCTGCTGATTACTATATCTATATATTTCTCTTGTAGATTCGGTGTGCATTCTTGGCACACAGACAGAGCTTCAAACTGACAGCGAATCTTCGGCAAGATTCATCTCGATGAAAGATTGTACCAATGTGGCTCTGAATAAACAAACATTCGCCTCTTCTGTATACTATAACTTTTTGTAAGTAATAACAAACTGTACTATTGAATATGTACTATTTGCTTGCTAACAAATTCCCTCCTAGTGAACCACGTTGACTTCTGACAGCCATCTATAAGACGTTTGGCTTGTTATTTTGTTTATATCAAAGGAACCTCTGGTACAAAATCTTAAAGGTTCTCTCCACATTAAACTAATATTTCTCTAAAAATGTTTTAAATTTGTAGAACTAAGCTTTTATATATATAGCAGTTAACAGAAACGAAATTGATTAAGTATTTTATTCATAATTAATTATATGAGAACTATTTCTAAGTCCAACTTTCTAAGATTAAGTAGAAGAAAAAGAGTCTATAACGAACTGTTTTATTGTATTATCGTAAATTTGATGGCAATTAACTTTAGGTACTTGAATATCTACGATCTAAAATCTTTGTAAGATTTTAATATTGTTTTGAATTTCTCGGCAAACTTTTTCCTTGCTTGAATTTCGTACGGTAGGATATTTTCAAGAATAATTGAAATTTCATAATATAATAGAAATATAGAACCAAATTTGAAATGGCCTGTAGTTTTAAAACCAGTAACTTTATTTCTAGTGAATAGAATAGAGTAATAAAAATAAGAGTTGAGGGGGCCTTTAATAAGAAGTGTTGGTTATTAAGGTTTAAAAGTGAATGCCAGACTTTGTAGCTTTCTTACAAGTCAAAAGAGTAATTATAACGAGGATAGACTCAGATGCCAATAAAGTTCCAATATTGGAAATAAAGTTTTGGTGCTTATTCACGTAACACTGGATATAAAATATTCATACATATTCAATAAGTTAATTATGGTCGAATAATTATGAGAAAAAAAAAACAAGAAAGTGTATTACAATTGAAACTAGAATTATTGTATCTCAACACATGTCAGTTTGAAAGTTTCCTATTTTGATTTGACAATGCATCCCAGTTGATTTTTAAGGCCGATTTATAGCCGATTTCTGGAAGAGTACATAAACATGAATCGGCCTATTGACGATGAATCATCGATAAATATTCGAAGAAGTGTCCGTTTTATCCAAGATTTTTCGTATAAAATATGGCAGGATGATCGTCGATTCATCGAAGAAGCACACGCATAACCGGCTGCAACCATCTTTAAATCAACGATGATTCAAGTGCGATTTTAAGCCGTTTCATGGAAGATTCATACGAAAACAATTCACATAATCACCTCAATATTATTGGCGATTCAAGCAGATTCAATTTATAGGGTTTAATAAAATAAATATTTATCATATCATAGGTATTTACGATTTTGTTTTATTTTTTACTTTATATCATGTAGGCCGGTACACACGTACGTTTGGCTTTATATCTATGAGTTTAATGTCACATATTATAATATACATATTGAATGGAAAATGAAATGAAGTGGTGTGGCCGGGACTCGTTCCTGCGACTGTAGTCTCATGGAGAATTGAAGGCAGCGACATATCCTCTGAGCCATCTTGGACAAGGCAGAAGAAGGATTTGGTTGAGATTTATTCAATATGATAACCTGCGTGTTTCTAAAGTTCTTACGAATGAATATTATTTTTTTTTTGTGTATCTTTTCTTTTTTATTCTAAATGACGGAAAATATGTATAATATTACATATGTATACTGTAATTACAATTTTTGAATCACGGACACCTTTAAATGTATATGATAACTCATACAATTCACCGAAGATCATCAAAGAAATGTCCGCTATTATTCAATGAAGATGAGTCTGTCGTAACTCAGCGATCTTCATCGAAGACCTGTCTGCTATAATTCATTCCTGGAATAATTAGGGGACGATATGTCTATCACAACGTGTCGATGATCATCGACGACATGCCTGTTGTAATTCGGGGAAGATAAGTCTTCCATAACTCCCCGAAGATACATCTACGAGCTGCCTGCAGTAATTCAGGGATGATGAGTCTTCCATAACTCGCCGAAAGATACATCTACGAGGTCGAGCTGCCTGCTGTAATTCAGGGAAGATGAGTCTTCTATAACTCGCCGAATATACATCTACGAGTTGCCTGCTGTAATACAGGGAAGATGAGTCTTCCATAACTCGTCGAAGATACATCTACGAGTTGCCTGCTGTAATTCAGGGAAGATGAGTCTTCTATAACTCGCCGAATATACATCTACGAGTTGCCTGCTGTAATACAGGGAAGATGAGTCTTCTATAACTCGCCGAAGACACATCTACGAGTTGCCTCCTGTAATTTAGGGAAGATGAGTTTTATATAACTCGCCGAAGATACATGTACGAGTTGCCTGCTGTAATTCAGGGAAGATGAGTCTTCCATAACTCACCGAAGATACATCTACGAGCTGCCTGCTGTAATTTGGGGAAGTTGAATCCTCCATAACTCGCCGAACTCTATAAATATTTTGTAGCTATATATCCTATATATCTCTCAAAGTCGATTAATAAGTACAGAAAACCTCGTAGTAGACCAGCCTCCTAGTAAACAAACCTCCTATATATTAGACCAAGATAATTTTGAAACTGTACTGGAAAAACCTCGTACTAGACAAAACACGGTTTTTGTCACCTGACAGTTATTCTAGTGTAAATATTACAAGGAGTAATAATTACAATACTGTTTTAAGAATAAATCTCTAATTTGAATAATGTATTATATTTATTTATGCTGTTTTTTTATTATTATTTATTTATATTTATATAAGTGATTTATATATATTTATATAAGTGAAGACTATTATTATTTATAAAATGATAATTTAATTGAAAAAAATATTATATTCATTTTAATTGAATAAAAAATTCATGCTGATTCTAAATTTGTTTCCATTCAAAATTGGTATGTTAGTCACCATTAATTTGGCAATAAAGTTATTATAAACAAATAGAGCTATAGAAATGTTAAAGTCACCGCTTTGTTTTTAAAGAAAACGATTTTGGTCTAGTAGGAAACATCTGAAGTGAGTTTCTTACTAGACCAAACAAACTTAGAAGGTAACTCTGGTCTACTGCGAGGTTTTGCTGTATTGATTATTTACGAAGATATTAAGAGATTTTGTAAACTTTAAAAATAATCCAATGTCATCTATCTGGAAATAAAATAAAGAACGCCATTTATATCGAATGATTGTTAACAAATAAAAACCCTATTTTCTCTGAAAATACGATGATTTCAGCCGAAATATTTAATATTAATTACTTATCCGTCAAAAAATGTTAAACTATTTATATGACATATCTAAACGAGTTTTCCGAACCATCCTACGTCCGAATGCTCCCGGTTCTCCCCCATAGACTCTAATTTCAGCTATCATTCAGCAAGTCCCATTTCAAAGTACTTTAGGAGAGAACTAGGAGCATTCGGACAGAGGGATAGTTCGGACAACTCGTTTAAACATGTTTATAATTGGTGGAACTACCGCTTATTGCAACTGAATGTGTGCGAGGTGTTAACCGTCAGCTATTTGAAAGATCCAGTGCGGAGATGTAGTATTTGCCACGAGGTGTAATTTACTGTTTTCTTCAATATTGGTGTAATTTTCGTGATTCAATTGGATCGTGTGTGGACTATATGAATACGAAACTGATTCTCAATCTCAAAGGTATGAATTATATCAATATTTTATGTTATGTTTGGTGTGTTAGAAAAATAATACAAATGAAATTAGAAAAATGGTGATGTTTTTAATTTTGAAGTGTCATTGGGGATGAATCGGACATTTCTGTCGAGGTTGGTTCGGAAGGTGTCCGAAGTTCCGAACCTTCCCTCTGTATCCGATTCAGTTCACCATTAAAATTTATTGAAGTAATTAAAAGGATATTCTGAACTTGAAGTTAATTATTTTAATTGACATAGCATTCGTTTATAAGATTAGTTGCAACTTATAATATTAGTGTCTTTATTTGACAGTTTGGCGATCGTATTCATGCCTTTTCATTATACAAGGAAAACTGATAGAGTCCATAATAAAGAAAGTATTCAAAAAACATTTGATGAATTCTGAAAAGGTTTATCTGTCAGAAAAGCTGTTGAAATTGGAGTAGTAGCAAGATCTACACTTATGGACTATACTTTAAATGTTCGATGAAATATTCAAGATGTAATTTATTAATTTTGGTAAATTATATAGAAAAAGGAAATAGTTATACCCAAAGTAAAAGGATATAGTTATACCATTTGTTTTTGATATATATGTATACTATTAAATATATGGATAATTTCACAGTGATTATTCATGGGCTATCTATATTTTGTTGGAGAAAATGTTCAATCATTACAATAATATTTTTTGATAAAATTTCAAATACGATGAATTATTACTGTGAATAACAAGTCATTATGGTTTATTTCAATTAAATTAGTAGATCCGAATTCAATCCTATCGTTTAATTACCCAAATTACCAATGTTTTAACCATTTTTATGGTGTCCGAATCATCCTCACAGTCTCCTTCTAGGAAGGAGCACTCGGACACTTGAATCCGTCATACATTTTGTCTTCTAACTTTCGAATGAAGGTTTAAACTGTAAAAGAGTCTTAATACAAATTGAAGCAAAATGATTTATCTACATACAGAAATCTTTTAAAAGTAAATTCAAATTACTTTACTTATTATTTAGTCTTTAACAAAAAATGTCCGAACTCTCCCGGTTCTCCCATATACAGAAATACACTATTTATTTGAATTAAATATAATACTGCAATTTTCTCCTTGTTCTATATATGACGGCACAGGCCACCAAGTTTTGCTGTCGATGGCGACGTGACTACTCAACAGTTAATGTTTTCAACTGCGGTTACCGATCTCGATGGATGGTTCATTGTGGACTTGGCATCGATGTTTTCCATGAAATGTATCAGAATTTTGGGGAGACAAGATCAATACAAAGACAGATTATTTGATTCGACTGTGAGTGGTTTTGATGCAAAATATTTAATTATTTATGCCGTACAGTGGCGTTTTGCAATCTTCTTGGCTATATCTGTGTTCTTTGAGATGAATATGTTAAAAGGATGTGTTGATAGTCCGGACGCACTTTGCTCAATACAATTTAGGTGAATAGTGAAGTGAGATTTAGCTATGATGAACAATTGATAGCAAACACCATTATTTATAGTTATTCACATGCTTAAAGATTTTAGCTGTAATATAAACGGTACCAATAGTTCAGGAAAACTCCTCTATATTGAATTCTTGTATCCTGAGTAAGGAACTATCTCGAATAGTTAACAGAAACTAATGATTTTATGTCAGACTGAAACAAATTTGTTCACTATTCGGGGGTAATTACTTACTCAGGGCTCCACATTCACTATACAAGATTTCACTATAGAGGAGTTCTACTTAGTACGTGAGTATCATTACCTAATAATGCACTTATGTCATAAATACTCTTCAAAAAATATTTATATAGTTCATAGAAACACCCTTTTTTCCTTTGGATACAGATTTATGTTGGAAACACTTTGGTAAGTAATGGAGATTTCTCATCGTACAAAACCGTAGGAAAGGTGACAACATATACCCCAAGCATGACTTCTTGGTTCGTCATCACCCCAACTCTGAAAGAAAGGTACCGCTATGTGGCTGTCAAGAGGGACATCTCACAGGGAAACTTGAACATTCAAGAGATTGAGGTATATGCTTGATAAGAGTCACCATTTGGACTATCAGAGAACGAATCAAAACTGATCGAAGAAGATAGAGTAACTATTAATTGTCCAACTATCTATATATTATTAACACTTGTAGTGACACAATTGAATGTACCTATTCCCGATACCTAATTCACTTACCAGATCGATACCTATCAGCTAAAATGGAAGTAAATTGACTTCGTTGATAAGGTCTTTCTCTCCTTTAATCTAAACGGAATAAATTATTCTCTGTACTTTCATGTCATTTAAAAATTATTCGTAAATTGAAAATTGTCGTGACTTGTGAATGAATATTTATATTTATAAGCTCCTAAAACTATGAGTTTACAATTAAATCCATTGTGTTATGGCGGTATTCTCTGTTCTTTGCAGATGGGTGGGTATTTTTCAAAGAATTATTAGGCACTCTTGCACACTTTTTTTCAACTTTCTGTAGCTGTAGATTTAAATTGATTCTATTTGAACGGAGTAGAAAAATTAATAAAACGAATGATGATCCTATAATTTTTAGTCAAAATAATAGTATTGACAGACGTTAATATATTCACTTCAGATTCTTATTTGGATTAAATTATTAAGGAATACAAAACTTAGTGTTTTTTAATAAACTAGTACAGTCAAGATACATTAACTCACAAGGTAGAGTATTGCGCAGGTTCATATCAAGATGATTACCGTTTTGTTGTGAAAGACGCTTCGATGACCCGGGATAATTATTTTTTACATAGAAACAAAGGATGTTATTCATTCTTTTTAGAATCGATTGCTTTAACTTCGTTTTATTTGACTAAACTGACTGAATTCAACATTTCCTTGATTATCCTTAAGATATATTAAGGTTATTTAGAAGGTATACTAAATGTCTTGATAGGAGGTTTTAGACTCTTCTGCACCTAAACAAATCAGAACATACGAACGCACAGATGTGACCCTGCAATATTACATTACATACTCTATAGTATACTATACAGCTGGTTAAATTGTTCATTTAATAGTATATAAGGATTTGCTAGTTAAATAGTATACAAGGATTTGCACATGGTTGTTTGTGCAGTGTACAAAAGCCATGAAAAAAGTGCTTAACCTGCTGAAGAGTATATAAAGTATGTAATCTATTATGGCAGGGTCACATCTGTGTATTCGTATGTGCGTATATATTATGCGCAGAAGAGTCTAAAGTTCGTATCAAGGCGTACCATACCTTGTTAGTTGATGTATCTTGAGTACAGCTGTGTTAACCATCTATATATTATTAGTTTAATTGTTTTGAAAGTGTGTTATTTTATAATATACTAATAGTAACATTATATAAAAGAGCTCTTTTAAGGGCACCGTTCCCAGATTTTGAAAAGTTTTTTTTATTATTGAAGCTACGGTTGTGAAACTTTGTACACATATATAAAATGAATTCTAAGATGTTTCTGTATCCTGACATTTTTTCGATTCGACCTATAGAGAACGAGTTATTCGAATTTCGAACAAATTTCGAACAGTGTGTAAATTAATAAATGGATACTACAATTTTGTAGCTATGACATTATGGTTTTTTGCATTCGATTCTCCCATAAGATTCTCTACAAACTTTGGTTTTTTTTTTTTTTTTCGAATTGGTTTTCGAATTATTGAATTTTTAGTTAAAAAAAATTGAAAAAATATAAATTTCAAAATTCAATATTTCGAAAATAATTCAAAAATTAAATAAAACTCTTCCAGAGTTTGTAGAGAATTGCAAGGAGAATCGAATGCAAAAAATCGCAATGCTGTAGCTTCAAAATTGTAAACGCCTTAGGCTTTTGAATTACAAGACTTTTAGATCTCTGAACTAATAGAAAATCCCATTCAAAGTTTGATAATATGACACGCTGCATACGACTCCTGTGAAGGTTTGCGGGTAACTGAGGGACATACCTTAGTGTGCATATGATTAGTGGCCCGTTAGATACCAGATATAGCGAGATAATTAATTATTACGAATTATATTTGGCTGAGAGTTGGTTTTTAAAGTACATATTGACTCCCTATCCCCCGGTCCCCTTTCTCCCTCTCCCCAGGGGGTTAGAGTAACATGAGAGCTCTGATATTTTGCACACACAATAAGAAGGTTCAAAAGCAACTATTTACACAATAAATTTTTTCTTTAATTTTGCCATTTTTCCCAGGAACGGTCCCCTTCACTTAAGACTGCTTGCTATACAGTATACAATCTTACAGCATCTCTTGGCTAGAAAATGCGAATGCCTTATTAGTTCAACGTTAAATATTACCAACTAAATTCTTAACCTTATTAAATGTATGATATTCTGAAAATAATAATTCTATTCTTCTTTCCAATTAATGAATGAATTAGATTACCTTTTAAGTCGTACGAAGGGCTTACCTGTATTTAGTGACCAACTTTTGAGGTAAATGTCGACAGCAATTCTTGAGCTCAGTACGTATTATGAATTTATGTAAAGGACCGTGTAGTGTTTCAAAACAAATAAATAAATAAAATATGTCAACCCGTACAAGGAAGGTGGCCTTATTTTGGGACAGCAGTCTGTAGATGTGGCACATCAGCAAAGTTAAAGTTGGGCAGCCCTGTACGGGTTAATAGTGTGATACTATATACATTACTTTAATAGAGTTATATATATAAACTCTTAAGCACTTTCCGTCATATAAGCTACTAATTAACGTACACTTGGCAGCAGCTGGTTACAGCATGGTGATGTGAAATGAGTTCAACAAATGGTTTAGTTACTAAACTAAATATGATTTTATTAAATTAAAAAAGCAGAGTCAGGGATAATAATAATTACATAAATTGACCTTATATCAGTAATCATAAAATTGATATCTTTAAAAATGTTATCATTTTTGTGTACGTACACTAGTAAATAGTATTTAGTCAAAGATTTTCTCCGTAATAAATATAATTTAAATCTCGTATTTTCGTTTTTATAATAACTTATTATTTTCATCCTGCATTTCATACGCATTTGGAAATTGACGCTTTACCTTACATTCGAACTAAATATATAATTAGAAAATATTTTGGAATTATTTTAAAGTTCTTAAATAAATGAATTAGTATATATTTATTATTCTTTAATGGTTTCTTATTTGAATGATAGTCAATATGATAGTTTAATGTTTTTAAAATTAATGTGGAATTAATTAGCTACAGTATACCTAACTATAAGAAGTCATTGCTACTAATCAATATATATTCACTATATACACTTCTTAAACACATTAACCGCATTGTGCGCCATATGTGGTACACAGCTAACTTGCTCAACATGCATCATTTACCACTATTGGTACAGGCCAACTCTTGTCTGTGATTTCTTAAAGTTGATTTTTCTCCAACATATGTTGAATATTTTCTAGTATCAGTGTTGGAAAATGAATGGATAAAAAGTGCAAAATACATCATATATTTTTGTATAGAAATAACAGAAAAATATGTTGTTGTTGTTGTTTTTAAAACAACTGTCAATATGGAAATAAAAATAAGATGCAGGCAGGGTATAACCGACAAATCTCGAAATGCGGTAGATGTTCCTTTAATAGCAAACAGTCTATTCTCACTGACAAGCTATTCCTACTCTATGATATTATAATTATTAATATTATTCGTTATATTTGAGGGTTAGAAGTTCTTGGTATTCTTAGGAGAAACTGAAAGGTCAGTCAAATAACTTCCGACAGACCAACCAATGAATAACGAATATCTAACAGCAATTATCTGTCACATCGATAAAGTAATCACATTTAAAAGTTACAGAGGTAAAACACGCAATTGAAAGGTGAAATAAATACATAGAGTATTTAAACTACAATAGTAATAATAACTACAACACTGAAAATACATCATTACGAGTTATCTTTTAATTACAATAAAATTCATTGAAAAGCTCTCTTTATTTTTATTCCAGTACAGTTCACATTAATGGATTGAAAAAACTTAACTGCGTTGTCCATTAATTTAAAAAAAATTAAAGTCACTATTTCTCAAATCTTGTGGAAAGGAGAGTGTTCTTTTTAGTGGAAATTATTCACAAACGAGATTTCTGTTCGTCACTGGAAATAGATATAGTTGGCAACACTAGTTATTAATAGGATTTTGTTATTAAATAAAGGTAGTTTTTTGTGTTATTTAGTTAACAATAAATAATAGTATTGAAATTGTGCCGTGATTTATTCCTTCGAAAGCCAGTTGTAGTCAGTAGTATTTTTTCTGCTACTTTTTCCAATAACGGTACACAGTAACCACTGATTACTGTGAATATTTACACAAAATACAGGGAGATATGCCACTAAGTGGAGTTATTGGTAACTTGGAATTATATACTCTTGGTAACTTGGAATTATATACTCTTGGTAACTTGGAATTATATACTCTTGGTCACTTGGAATTATATACTCTTGGTAACTTGGAATTATATACTCTTGGTCACTTGGAATTATATACTCTTGGTCACTTGGAATTATATACTCTTGGTCACTTGGAATTATATACTCTTGGTCATTTGGAATTATATACTCTTGGTAACTTGGAAATATATACTCTTGGTAACTTGGAATTATATACTCTTGGTAACTTGGAATTATATACTCTTGGTAACTTGGAATTATTTACTCTTGGTAACTTGGAATTATATACTCTTGGTAACTTGGAATTATATACTCTTGGTAACTTGGAATTATATACTCTAGGTAACTTGGAATTATATACTCTAGGTAACTTGGAATTATATACTCTTGGTAACTTGAAATTGTATACTCTTGGTAACTTGGAATTATATACTCTTGGTAACTTGGAATTATATACTCTTGGTAACATGGAATTATATGCTCTTGGTAACTTGGAATTATATACTCTTGGTAACTTGGAATTATATACTCTTGGTAACTTGGAATGATATACTCTTGGTAACTTGGAATGATATACTCTTGGTAACTTGGAATTATATACTATTGGTAACTTGGAATTATATACTCTTGGTAACTTGGAATTATATACTATTGGTAACTTGGAATTATATACTCATCATCACTTAATATCTTTGATTAGAAAAGTTGGAAGTGAAACGTATCACGGGTACTAATCGATATAGAAGATAAATAACAATGAATATAATTTGTTTTTGTTCATAAGATCGAAAATGTGGTTCAGTCCGATTACTCAGACATTGCTTTACTGCGTACATTGGTAAAATATTTAGATTTTGGTACTTGTTACCGAATGAAAATAACATAATTGAAAGTCATAACCCTCCGCAAATTTGCAAAGGTAATAAATATTTTCGATCATAAAAGAAAAACTTTATAATTTAACATTTTAACTCTATATTTTAATTCTCTTATACTATTTTCTAATATGATCGAAAATTTCCGTTGATTTTGGTAAAAAAAAATTATAGGGTGAAAAAATCTGGTAATAAATCGTTCCAGTAACGGAAGGTCCGTTAACGAAACGTCCGGGTACGAAACATCCATTAACGAAACGTCCTAGCACCAGTATCAAATAAACAGATAGAAATATATCAAATTTAAATGGAGATATAATCAATACAAAATTAGGGTACATTTTGCAGAACTTTCTGTATAAACAAGACCTTAAGCCCTACAAACAACGGTCTGTTGCAGGATACAGTAACATAGGGTATGGTAATCAGCTGATAGAGTCTATAGTTTGACGTGACCACCGGATGACTGGAAATGGTTACTCTGACCATACTTTGAAACATGGGAAACCCTACTTAAACTTAGCACTTCTAAATTTAATTTTTTTCTGATCAATTACTAACTAGGCATTGGTTAAATTGTATTCCATTATTTTTTTCCTTATTTGTTATTCATAGGAACTACAATTTAGCAGTTAACTAGCACTACTTTGCGCTCCTAGGTAGCATATTTTCAAGACCCTATTTTTTTATAGATAAGTTAAAGAAATTAACAATAAAAACACATCTGAATTATATCTATATATTCAACTTTGTGGTTCAATCGCCATTTTCGCTATTCTTTTGTACGAAACCCTTATAAAATGACTTCAAACTTCTTGATATTAACATGCAAATACGAGGAATTATGGGCCGCTCGGTCATATTTTTGTGTCGTCTGCTAGGTACTATACCTGATTATGTTCCTGTACCCTGGTCTGTCGATTCGATGTAACAATCCATCGATTTGAATCGAAAAGAATCCGATTCGATATACGTTGTTTTTAGGGAATTGGTTTGTGTCACTGCCCAGAAAATCTTACCACTAGGAATAATATTTTATTCCTATTTTTATAATATTTGGAGGGTGCTGAGAAACTCAGGGTACAGGAACATAAACGGGTATAGTACTTAGTAGACGACACAAAAATATGACGTCACCACAACAACACATTCCTTGTTTGTGACCGAGCAGCTGATAATTCCTCGTATTTGCATGTTAATATCGAGAAGTTTAAAGTCATTTAATAAGGGTTTCGTGCAAAAGAAAAGTGAAAATGGCGATTGAACCTCAAAGTTGAATATATAGATATAATTTAGGTGTGTTTTTATTGTTCATTTCTTTAACTTATATATAAAAAATAGGGTCTAGAACATATACTACCTAGTAGCCTAAACTAGTGCCAGTTAACTTCTAAATTGTAGTTCCTATGAATAACAATTACGGAAAAAAAAAATGGAAATACAATTTAACCAATGCCTAGTTAGTAATTGATAAGAAAAACATTAAATTTGGGAGTAACTAAGTTTGAGTAGGTTTTCCCTTGTTTCAAAGTGTGGTCAGAGTCGCCATTTCCAGTCACCCGGTGGTTACGTCAAACTATAGATTCGATCAGCTGATTACCATACCCTATGTTGTTGTATCCAGGAGAAACTACTACTCGATATACTCAATTAATCTACTCATCTAAGATCAGCCCATCTACTAACTGTCTTTCTAGCAACCTTAACATCATGTATGAATTGTATAATATTAATAATTATATTACATTTCTATACTGATTGTAGTTTCCTTTGGCATTCTATTTGTTGTAATGTTAAAGTTCCTATAGCCGAAGAAAACTCCAAACCAGTCATATGTAACTCAAAAAGTCAATATTGAACCATATTGCATGAAACTTGGAGGGGCGATTTGTCAATATATACAGTATGGGCTACAAAAATGTTTCCGCTTTTTCAAATACTTGTAAATCGTTAGTCAATGAACGAAAAAACTGTATCTTGGTCTCTTTTTCTCTACCTATTATTGTACTATTAACAGGTGAAAACAATTTTGAACTGATGGACATATTTTAAGAACAGGTAAGCAAAGAGTGAAGGTGATTATTTTGTCATTGCACAAAGGTTATTCTTAGAGCTAAATCTGAGATTTTACTTTCTAAAAAGCAGTTAATAAAAGGAAAAAAATTAAAAATGGTAGACGATATAATACAGAGTGCTTACACTTATTCCTTGGAGGTAACTATTTGGAAATTAAACAACTTCAGTGACATTTTGATCTTATTGAAGTTTTCACTATGAATATTCGTTCTCTACTTGTTTCTCGGCATTGTTGAGACCTGCTTCACACTTGAATTTTTAACAGCGAGGAAAAAAGCTCTTCTTAAAATGTGTATTTTTATCGCTAATCGAAAAATCACCTTAAATTTTTACTTCAGCGATGGAAAAACGCAAGTATTTTAAAAAGAGCTTTTTTCCGCGCTGTTAAAAATGCATGTGAGAAGCACCCGCTGTCCAAATACTTCTCGTAATATTTCTTTGACTGTGATAGTGTGATGTGTCGATGAGTTGGTGATTCGTTCTGCTGAAACCAAATGTGCCTGAATTCATTGCGGCTTTAAGCAAGTTCCAAGTTTGGAAGTTCTAGTGCATTTAACATCTATAAATGAAGTTCAGTCTAATTTAGATCATAAACGAGGGACAGATACGTAAGTGAATGTTCCATTACCGCAAAGACACGCAAACACAGAAAGCTTCTCTCTGCGTATGCTGTTTTCAAAAACATTTTCTTCGGGTGGATTAATTAACAACATTCTTGTATTTTAAATATTAACGTGAAAATGCAGCCTCATCAGTTACTACAAATCACTCGATGAACCTTTTTTGTTGAGCGGAAATCTAACTGCAAAACGCTTTTCCAAGTTACCAAGAGTATATAATTCCAAGTTACCAAGAGTATATAATTCCAAGTTACCAAGAGTCTATCGTTCCAAGTTACCAAGAGTATATAATTCCAAGTTACCAAGAGTATATAATTCCAAGTTACCAAGAGTCTATCGTTCCAAGTTACCAAGAGTATATAATTCCAAGTTACCAAGAGTATATAATTCCAAGTTACCAAGAGTCTATCGTTCCAAGTTACCAAGAGTATATAATTCCAAGTTACCAAGAGTATATAATTCCAAGTTACCAAGAGTCTATCGTTCCAAGTTACCAAGAGTATATAATTCCAAGTTACCAAGAGTATATAATTCCAAGTTACCAAGAGTCTATCGTTCCAAGTTACCAAGAGTATATAATTCCAAGTTACCAAGAGTATATAATTCCAAGTTACCAAGAGTCTATCGTTCCAAGTTACCAAGAGTATATAATTCCAAGTTACCAAGAGTATATAATTCCAAGTTACCAAGAGTCTATCGTTCCAAGTTACCAAGAGTATATAATTCCAAGTTACCAAGAGTATATAATTCCAAGTTACCAAGAGTCTATCGTTCCAAGTTACCAAGAGTATATAATTCCAAGTTACCAAGAGTATATAATTCCAAGTTACCAAGAGTCTATTGTTCCAAGTGACCAAGAGTATATAATTCCAAGTTACCAAGAGTATATAATTCCAAGTTACCAAGAGTCTATCGTTCCAAGTTACCAAGAGTATATAATTCCAAGTTACCAAGAGTATATAATTCCAAGTTACCAAGAGTATATAATTCCAAGTTACCAAGAGTATATGATTCCATGTTACCAAGAGTATATAATTCCAAGTTACCAAGAGTCTATCGTTCCAAGTTACCGAGAGTATATAATTCCAAGTTACCAAGAGTATATCATTCCAAGTTACCAAGAGTATATAATTCCAAGTTACCAAGAGTATATAATTCCATGTTACCAAGATTATATAATTCCAAGTTACCAAGAGTATATAATTCCAAGTTACCAAGAGTATATAATTCCAAGTTACCAAGAGTATATCATTCCAAGTTACCAAGAGTATATAATTCCATTTTACCAAGAGTATATAATTCCAAGTTAACTTGAGTATATAATTCCATGTTACCAAGAGTATATAATTCCAAGTTACCAAGAGTATATAATATCAAGTTACCAAGATTATATAATTCCAAGTTACCTAGAGTATACAATTCCAAGTTACCAAGAGTATATAATTCCAAGTTACCAAGAGTATATAATTCCATGTTACCAAGAGTATATAATTCCAAGTTACCAAGAGTCTATCGTTCCAAGTTACCGAGAGTATATAATTCCAAGTTACCAAGAGTATATCATTCCAAGTTACCAAGAGTATATAATTCCAAGTTACCAAGAGTATATAATTCCATGTTACCAAGATTATATAATTCCAAGTTACCAAGAGTATATAATTCCAAGTTACCAAGAGTATATAATTCCAAGTTACCAAGAGTATATCATTCCAAGTTACCAAGAGTATATAATTCCAAGTTACCAAGAGTATATAATTCCAAGTTACCTAGAGTATATAATTCCATGTTACCAAGAGTATATAATTCCATGTTACCAAGAGTATATAATTCCAAGTTACCAAGAGTATATAATTCAAAGTTAGCAAGAGTATATAATTCCAAGTTACCAAAAGTATATAATTCCAAGTTAACAAGAGTATATAATTCCAAGTTACCAAGACTATATAATTCCAAGTTACCTAGAGTATATAATTCCATGTTACCAAGAGTATATAATTCCATGTTACCTAGAGTATATAATTCCAAGTTACCAAGAGTATATAATTCCAAGTTACCAAGAGTATATAATTCCAAGTTACCTAGAGTATATAATTCCAAGTTACCTAGAGTATATAATTCCATGTTACCAAGAGTATATAATTCCATGTTACCAAGAGTATATAATTCCAAGTTACCTAGAGTATATAATTCCAAGTTACCAAGAGTATATAATTCCATGTTACCAAGAGTATATAATTCCAAGTTACCAAGAGTATATAATTCCAAGTTACCAAGAGTATATCATTCCAAGTTACCAAGAGTATATAATTCCAAGTTACCAAGAGTATATAATTCCAAGTTACCTAGAGTATATAATTCCATGTTACCAAGAGTATATAATTCCATGTTACCAAGAGTATATAATTCCAAGTTACCAAGAGTATATAATTCAAAGTTAGCAAGAGTATATAATTCCAAGTTACCAAAAGTATATAATTCCAAGTTAACAAGAGTATATAATTCCAAGTTACCAAGACTATATAATTCCAAGTTACCTAGAGTATATAATTCCATGTTACCAAGAGTATATAATTCCATGTTACCTAGAGTATATAATTCCAAGTTACCAAGAGTATATAATTCCAAGTTACCAAGAGTATATAATTCCAAGTTACCTAGAGTATATAATTCCAAGTTACCTAGAGTATATAATTCCATGTTACCAAGAGTATATAATTCCATGTTACCAAGAGTATATAATTCCAAGTTACCTAGAGTATATAATTCCAAGTTACCAAGAGTATATAATTCCATGTTACCAAGAGTATATAATTCCAAGTTACCAAGAGTATATCATTCCAAGTTACCAAGAGTATATCATTCCAAGTTACCAAGAGTATATAAAGCAAGTTACCAAGAGTATATAATTCCAAGTTACCTAGAGTATATAATTCCAAGTTACCAAGAGTATATCATTCCAAGTTACCTAGAGTATATAATTCCAAGTTACCAAGAGTATATAATTCCATGTTACCAAGAGTATATAATTCCAAGTTACCAAGAGTATATCATTCCAAGTTACCAAGAGTATATCATTCCAAGTTACCAAGAGTATATAATTCCAAGTTACCAAGAGTATATAATTCCAAGTTACCAAGATTATATAATTCCAAGTTACCTAGAGTATATAATTCCAAGTTACCTAGAGTATATAATTCCAAGTTACCAAGAGTATATAATTCCAAGTTACCAAGAGTATATAATTCCAAGTTACCAAGAGTATATAATTCCAAGTTACCAAGAGTATATCATTCCAAGTTACCAAGAGTATACAATTCCAAGTTACCAAGAGTATATCATTCCAAGTTACCAAGAGTATATAATTCCAAGTTACCAATAACTCCACTTAGTGGCATATCTCCCTGTATTTTGTGTAAATATTCACAGTAATCAGTGGTTACTGTGTTCCGTTATTGGAAAAAGTAGCCGAAAAAATACTACTGACTACAACTGGCTTTCGAAGGAATAAATCACGGTACAATTTCAATACTACTATTATATATTTTTAACTAAATTACACAAAAAAACTACCTATATTTAATTACAAAAACCTATTGAGAGTGTTCTTTAGATTTATAAATGTGAAAATGCTGTAAAGCTCACCGAAAAAAGAAATGGGAATCTGTGGTCACCCCACTCTTTGACCAGTTGCTTCTCCTTAATTTGAATATAGAAATAAATCAGAAATCTAAATTAGAAAATGAAAAATTACATAGAAAAATAGTCACCATTCACTCCTTAAATCTTGTGGAAAGTATTAATTCATATAATGGTTCACCTAGCTAGTAATGAGAGTATAAGACGGCATTATACAGGTAAGTACTACTCTCGACCATGAGTAGCTCACCTATGGTTTATAAATGCGTCTGACAAAGTGTTCGAAGACTACGCTCAACCCCAGGCCTTTCCTCCGTTCTAGTGGACACCAAGTATGGCTGGAACTGCCGTTAGGATACACGAGCAGATAGGGGTACCTCCCGACTTCCACCGATATGTGTGCTCACACTGTGACAGATGGACTTATCTGCTCTAAGACGGCGGAATCTGATCTGGTGGTAAAGCTTGTAGAATGATGAGTTTGACTCTTGTGGAATGGAGAAGTGTTGCCAACTATATCTATTTCCAGTGACGAACAGAAATCTCGTTTGTGAATAATTTCAACTAAAAAGAACACTCTCCTTTCCACAAGATTTGAGAAATAGTGACTTAACAATTTATTAAAATTAATGAACAACGCAGTTAAGTATTTCAATCCATTAGTGTGAACTGTACTGGAATAAAAATAATAAGAACTTTTCAATGAATTTTATTGTAATTAAAAGATAACTCGTAATGATGTATTTTCAGTGTTGTAGTTAATATTACTATTGTAGTTTAAATATTTATTTCACCATTCAATTGCGTGTTTTATCTTTGTAACTTTTAAATGTGATTACTTTATCGATGTGACAGATAATTGCTGTTCGATATTTGTTATTCATTGGATCCGTCTATCTGAAATTATTTGACTGAACTTTTAGTTTCTCCTACTTGAATAACAACTACCGTACTTGAATAACAACTATCGTACTTGAATAACAACTACCGTACTTGAATAACAACTACCGTACTTGAATAACAACTACCGTACTTGAATAACAACTACCGTACTTGAATAACAACTACCGTACTTGAATAACAACTACCGTACTTGAATAACAACTACCGTACTTGAATAACAACTACCGTACTTGAATAACAACTACCGTACTTGAATAACAACTACCGTACTTGAATAACAACTACCGTACTTGAATAACAACTACCGTACTTGAATAACAACTATCGTACTTGACTAACAACTACCGTACTTGAATAACAACTACCGTACTTGAATAACAACTACCGTACTTGAATAACAACTACCGTACTTGAATAACAACTATCGTACTTGAATAACAACTACCGTACTTGAATAACAACTACCGTACTTGAAAAACAACTACCGTACTTGAATAACAACTACCGTACTTGAATAACAACTACCGTACTTGAATAACAACTACTGTACTTGACTAACAACTACCTTACTTAAATGCATGCAAAGAGTAAGAAATACACTTGTTACTGTACGTTTGGCTTGTGCCCACAGCTAAACAGGGTATTTAACTGGGGTAATAACTTCAGTATAATGAAACAGTATGTACATTCGTATACCAGGATATAAAGGGGTTATAGGGGTATCCAGAGATGGGCGGGAAAGTTCTTCCCAAGTACCAAGTTAAAGTACTAAGTAATAAGTAAGTACTTCAAGTACTACTTGAAGTACTTTCAAAAAAGTACTTTGAATAATTACTTAGAAGTACTTTTTACAAGTACTTGGTACTTCCCAAGTAAAAAGTACCTTGCCAAGTACATTTTTTCCTTTCAGTTAAGAGATTTTAAAAGATTAGTTCTAAAATCTCTACAAATTAATTCTTTTTCTCATCAAAACTGTATTTACAGCAACTGGATAAAAACTAGAGTTTGAAGAGGTCCAACATGTTGGAAAATTGCTTGTCAAACAATAGAATCGAAAACTAAGACATCGTATACTTTTATGTGAAGGTGAATATTTATATATTCTGACATACAATAATGTATCTGAGACTATGAGTTATATTGACATATATAAGTATATTGAATATAATTATTTTGTGATACCTAGATATCATGACCAATATTTGCCAAACACATTGACGAATTATAAGCGTGTGGACGTGTACAGTGAGTCACTGTGATGATGTACTATCAGAGGGAAGAGTCACTGTGATGATGTACTATCAGAAAAAAGAGTCACTGTGATGATGTATCATCAGAGAAAAGAGTCACAGTGATGATGTACTATCAGAGAAAAGAGTCAATGTGATGATGTACTATCAGAGAAAAGAGTCACTGTGATGATGTACTATCAGAGAAAAGAGTCTCTGTGATGATGTACTATCAGAGAAAAGAGTCTCTGTGATGATGTACTATCAGAGAAAAGAGTCACTGTGATGATGTACTATCAGAGAAAAGAGTCACTGTGATGATGTACTATCAGCGAAAGGAGTCACTGTGATGATGTACTATCAGAGAAAAGAGTCACTGTGATGATGTACTATCAGAGAAAAGAGTCACTGTGATGATGTACTATCAGAAAAAAGAGTCACTGTGATGATGTACTATCAGAGAAAAGAGTCACTGTGATGATGTACTATCAGAGAAAAGAGTCACTGTGATGATGTACTATCAGAGAAAAGAGTCACTGTGATGATGTACTATCAGAGAAAAGAGTCACTGTGATGATGTACTATCAGAGAAAAGAGTCACTGTGATGATGTACTATCAGAGAAAAGAGTCACTGTGATGATGTACTATCAGAGAAAAGAGTCACTGTGATGACGTACTATCAGAAAAAAGAGTCACTGTGATGATGTACTATCAGAGAAAAGAGTCACTGTGATGATGTACTATCAGAGAAAAGAGTCACTGTGATGATGTACTATCAGAGAAAAGAGTCACTGTGATGATGTACTATCAGAGAAAAGAGTCACTGTGATGATGTACTATCAGAGAAAAGAGTCACTGTGATGATGTACTATCAGAGAAAAGAGTCACTGTTGTGATGTACTATCAAATTTAACAGTACGTATAAATTATTAGTTTTTAAATGTATAGTAAATGTACTTGGTACTTGAAAGTACTTTAAAAAGTACTTGGTACTTGTACTTTAAAAGTACTTTCTTATCTGAGTACTTGGGCAACTACTTCAAGTACATTGATTTACGAGTACTTGTAATTAGTACTTAAGTACTTTCGATGTACTTTTCGCCCATCTCTGGGGGTATCAGGGGGTTAGAGGAGACCCACGTAGGTAAGGATACTTCCTACTGAGTTTAACTCGCTACACCAACTGACAAAATAAGTTAGGCTGTCTACATTCTTATAGCCTAAACCTTTTAGCTTTAAGCCTTAGTTAGGAAACAGCTGCCTAACTAAGAAATGTTAAGATCTACTGTTCTCTAGGAGAACTCTAATAGCAGTAGGTTTTCACTAATCGTTTTCTATTAAAAAGGTAAAGCTTATCTCAAGTAGATAAGCTTTTAGGTTAGGTAACAGGTACAGTATAAGCAAAATTAATTCGTAATTATTAGATTTTGTACTATGTAATGTGGACTATTATTCTGTATATAATTTTAAATAGTAAATAGGACATATGAATTAGATATATTAATATCTTGCAAAATATACTATAAAATAGCAATAGGAAGAATAAGAGTAACTATAATTTGAAAGGTACTAATGGAAGCAAATAGAGCCGAAAACAAGCAACGCACGGCAATCAGTAATTGAACGATAATGAGAAAGAGAACCTAACCATAATTGTAGTATCATCGCACAGTTTAGTCATAAGCGGAGAATATCAGGTATCGGGAGGAGACTCATAGAATATACTATATAGATTGAAAAGATAAAAATAGGCTAGAACTATATGGAGTAATATCAGAAAATAGATATCCATGTAAGGGAAAATCAGCTGATAAGGAGTATGAGAATGAGACTTTATTGGAAATAAACAATTATACAGAGTACAAACCTCCTAATGAAGCTAAAGCATATCACAATTTCACCACACCTTATTCCGCACAACTCACCAGAAAACACATCAATTCTCGCTTACACATTACAAAGCTCCTCGAGTTTACAGGGTGCGGAGAAACTCCTCGATCAAATTTTATTTTTTAAATTAAAGATGTTATTTATTTACTAAATTTATCCATTTATATCTCATTCTCTTCCTATAATCATATACTTTAATGTTCTTTTGTAAAAACGAGTCAACGTGAGACTGCTATTCAGCTACACTGCGCGGGGAAGACAAAGCCAGAGATTGTTAAGCTGTTGAAAGAACTGAAATCGACTGTTTAGGATGCTGTTAAACGCTACAAAGAACTGGAGACAACAAGTGATCGACCCAGGTGTGGACGACCTCGCACTACACGTACTCCAACCAAAATCAAAGCCATTGGGAAGCGGATAAGGAGGAACCCCAAGCGAAGCATGAGAAAGATGGCAAGAATATGGATATCGACGAAAAAAGTGTGAGAACCATCGTCAAAGAAGACCTCAAGTTGTTCCAATTCAAAATGACCAACATGCAACAGCTTGCAGAAACAGAAGAGGCTGGACAGATCAAAGATTCTTTTGAATGCAATGAAAGATGGCACGCAGGCTGGTGAGATCGCCTTTTCTGATGAGAAAATGTTCACTGTGAAGGCCAATTTTAACTCCCAGAACGACAGAATTTTGACAAAAAGTGCTAACAGTATCCCTCCATCCGTAAAAATTTTCCGCCACCAAAAGCCTGTCTTTGTAATGGTTTGGGCTGCCATCTCTGAGAGTTGGAGTTCTCCTCTCATTTTCGTCAAAGAAGGCGCTAAAGTTAACGCAAAATCGTATATCGAGGATATATTGACTCCAGGACCAGTTGAGATGAAGAAGCACTTCAAGGACAGGCCTTTTACCTTTCAACAGGACGGTGCGTCCTCGCACACAGCGAACTAAACTCAGGATTGGTGTGAGCGTCACTTTCTTGCGTTTTGGAGGAAGGAATTGTGGCCTTTTTTCATCGCCGGACCTGAACCCTCTGGACTTTTGTGTGTGGTCCATATTGGAGAAGGAAGCGTGCGCTACAGCTCATGATAGTACGGAAACTCTGAAGAAGTCCCTCGAGCGACAATGGGCCAAAATTCCCCAAAAACCTTTTGTGCCGTAGTAAAGAGCTTCAGAGGTAGACTCGAGAGAGTAATCGCTGGCAATGGTGGTCATATTGAAAAATAATTGGCAGAACTGTTAAATGGGTTTATTGAGATATTGTGTGATAAGTCTTTTTTTATTCCATCCATCACAACTCATTAAATTAACATTTTTATGTGATCGGGGACTTTCTCCGTACCCTGTAGTCATACTGTTAATAACAATTCTCTGATCTCTCGCCGCTTGATTAGGAGGTTTGATATAAACGAAGATCATTCCATCAACAGAACCACGGATATCTTTTGGGGAAATTTCTTTTAGCTTGGCGCAGAATGTAGAACATGTTTGAAGGTACACGGAAAACTGCCAGGTGGAAAACTGCCGAAGCGGAAAACTGCCAGGCGGAAAACTGCCAGTCATATATTGGCAATTTAATAAGTTTAGTCAATAATGACATTTAATTTATAAAAAAGCCGTTCGCCTTTCGTTGAGGAGTTAAAGGGATATTCATTTTTACAATATTAAAATAATAGTTAAATGTAAAAAAATTGATTAGAAAAATATATAAAATATATAATTAGATAAATTTTACAGAAATTAATCAATTACAATATAGAAATTGAAAATATAACCTTTCTTAGAAAATACTATGAGAAGAAACAAAGGAATAATGTATTAGGGACAGAGTACAATTTCATTGTTTACACAACGTGTCTTTACATTATCAGTTCATAACAGGTTTAGGGTCTAAATTTTTTTTATTATTGTTTGTTTATAATTTGAGGATTGAACGAGTCTTCAACCCTGCAAACCATTCCGTATTGCATACACATATTTACCATGTGGTTTAATGGTTTTAATGTGGCAATGGAGTATGAATATGTGTTATCCATATTGAACCAATCGAACCATCGTAAAAACACATAATTAACATGTGGTTATGCCATTTTAAATCCATATCATAAAAAAAACATATCAAATAGAGATTGTATACACCACATCATATGATTCATATTCATATGTAAATTACCATATTTATAACAGTTGTTTACTAAGTGTTAATTACCACATTCATAGCAACATGTTAAATACCATACTTATATCATATGGCAACCACATATAATTTACAATATTACCTCGTAAAACAACCTGTAATGAATATGGTACCCATTTCCAAAAATATGCATGGTATACACATGATTTAAATGTGTAAGTGCCACATGGTATACACATGGAATTGTTTGTAGGGAAGCTTAATATTCACTTGTACTCACAATAAAAAAACTTTGATCTATGTTCGTGAAACCCAATATCAATGATTATTAAACTGATATTGCCTACCTAATTCTCTTACAATTTCACTCGATCGAAATTGGATTGCATATTAATTAATAATACTTTTTATAAATAAATGAAAATTGTTAAAATGAATATGTAATTGTGTTAATGACATGTAGAATATAAATGTAAATGTAATAACTATTTTACATACATATAAGTTGATTTAACATTCACTTAATTTATTGTATAATTTAAAATTATATTATTGTGAGAATATCTAATTATCTAGTATTCACAAATCAGTACACAGGGTTTAAAGTTTGCTTAGGAACCAAAGGCTACATTGCTGACGTCAATAGGAAATTAAAAACAAGAGACTATTAACGTAAATGAAAATGTTTTTAAAATTTTGTAACTTTGAAAATAAGTTAAAAATAGTAATTATAAAATCTTTATGTGTACTGAAGTTTGGTTTACTGAGTATTTAATAAAGTACTTTGTTGAAATATTATTTTGCTTTTAATATTATTTAAGTATTCCAATATCTATGTAGTTATTACTGTAAAAATGAATGTCCCCTTAACCTCTCAAAGAAAGAATAACGCCGTTTTTTATAAATTAAAATGTGTTTATAACTAAAGAATATTTCAGAAAGTTAAAAAATATACATGTATTGCCAATAAGTGGCTGGCAGTTTTCCGCCTGGCAGTTTTTCGGACACATGTTTGAACGAGAAGGCGTTAGATCGTCGGTCCTTGGCAAAGAAGATTTAACTCAGAAACAAGAGGATAGATATCTTTCTTCACTTCATTAATTTTCTAGCAGCTAAATTATAATGTTTCGTTTGCCGGAAAATTGAGATTGTGCATGATTTGCTACTTAATCGATAAGCTGACAGTTTACTCTGTCCTCTGGTAACTCATATTGTAATTTAGATCGTAACGTAAACTGAGAAAAATAAACAACTCCAACTGATGCACCCAGGTGTTTCGAGTTCACTCTATGGCTTTGTCTCTAAAGCGAGACACTTTAGTGCATCAAACTATAGTTTGGTTGCACTAAAGTGAATCAGTTCGATGCACTTTAGTGTCTCAAAATTTTCCTTTGCTAAAATGATGAGAATAATTTTCTCGTCATTTTCGGCTAAGACACCAAAGTGCATTAACCTGATGCACTTTAGTGCATCCAAACTACAGTTTGATGCACCAAAGTGTCTCGCTTTAGAGACAAAGCCATAGGGTGAACTCGAAACACCTGAGTGCATCAGAATTTCTCTGAATGTATGGTTACAGTCATTTGGACAGTTAGGCAGTGAGCTCCATGAAAAAATTAAATTATTACGACTGGTATAACAGGTTCTCAATTTTAAAAGTTGTTCTTCCATGACAGAGATCCTCTTCTTCATTTCACTATTTACTGATCACATTTCACCAATTCATATAGCTCGACTAATTAATAAACAATTGATTGATAATTAAATACGAGTTAGATATCGGTTCTTTCTTAGAGTTACGTTAAATTGTTTAACGTAAACATGTCCATGTTTTCGGACTGTTCCATATTTTCGGAGTAAATACTAAATAATTAGTATTTACATATTGTAATTAATTTATTCCCATTTTTACGTTTCCACTTTTAATCTTGCTACTATACCCTGTGATTTAAGTTCCATATTTTGGATACTTGTAACTCATTAACTAATGCAAAATATTACAGGAGGTAAATAATTTAATGATACAGTCAACCCGTTTAGCATATCTAATTTCATAACTGTAATCGATGGTGTCCGGAAAACTGCCAGGCGGAAAACTGCCAAGCGGAAAACTGCCAGGCGGAAAACTGCCGAAGCGGAAAACTGCCGAAGCGGAAAACTGCCATGCGGAAAACTGCCAGTCACTTAATGGGAATTTTTTCTCATAATTAATTAATCTCAAATTATACAATAAATTAAGTGTATGTGAAATCAACATATATGTATGTTCAATATTTATTATATTTACATTTTTATTCTCCATGTCAATAGCACAACTCCTTCATTTTTACAATACTCCTTTATATATAACAAGTATTATTAATTAATGTACAATCCAATTCGATCGAGTGAAATTGTCAGAGATTTATGTACTATTGGTAGGTAATAGCAGTTTAATAATCATAGATGTTGTTTTGCAAATTCTAAATATTTCACAAACATAGATCAAATCTGTTTTATAATGAGTACAAGCGAATATTAAGCTTGAAGACTTGTTCAATTCTCAAATTATAAACAAAAAAATTAGACAGTTAGCGCGTTATGAACTGATAATTTAAAGATGCGTTGTGTAAACAAAGAAATTGTACTCTGTCCCTAATACTAATATTTCTTTTTGTTTCTTGTACACAGAGAAAAAAGTTTACTCATATTTAATGGGTCAACAATTTATGCTTTGAATCAATTTATTACGTGAGTTGGTTTGACTTTATTCATGTTTTCACGTGTGTCAAAACCACTATGACATGGTGTGTCACCAAACATAGTTAATTCAAATCATTTTATGGATTGAATCAACTTACTATGAGAGTTAGAGTTACATTTTGGGAGTTTGAACATATGTTAAAACAACTAGGACATAGTGTGTTGAAGTAACTCGCAAAGATTGTTAATCCAATGTATCTGGTGTATGAATTAACTTACTATGAGAGTTGGCACTACTTTTTTGAAGTTTGGGTGCGAGTTAAATCAACTATGACATTGTGTGTTATAGTAACTCACAAAGACTGTTATTCCTTAGTATCTGATGTAGGTATAAATTAACTTACTATGAGAGTTGGCGCTACTTTTAAGTTTAGGTGTGAGTTAAATTAAATGAGTATGTGGCAACTTATGCTGTCCTCAAAGCCAATTAATCGGTTGACACTTTTCAGTTCAAATCTTGTTTCAAGTGTGTTACGTGTTGAATGTGAACGCTCCTCAATACCATTTTAGTTCAAGTGCAAACAATAGCGTTAATTGCACTAAATAGTATTATCGCTGCCGATCGATTATTAATTATTAATCAATTCCATTAATACATTGATAAATGCCTTCCTAAATATTCTAAAAAAAATTGGGATTGATAGGGTGGTGGTTAGGTAGTTATTTGAAAAGCTGATTTTCAGTATATAACTTTTCATAATAATAAATTTTTATTAATGCCTTCCAGTTTGTAAACTGATATCCAAAATAATTTTCCTAGATTATTATATGTTAACTTATTTAAGAATCATACCTACCTAGCTGATTTATTTTTTCACTATACTCAATAGCTACCTACTACATAGGCTAGGCAGTAGGGTAAGTTCCAAATTATCAGGTGATTTCACATTTTCGGTCACGTCTGAAATGTAGTATATAGCTACCTAATAGCTAATTGAAATAAAAGTTGATTATTTATATTATATAGTTTTTCTTAGGCGACCGAAAATGTGGAACCGTCCGATAATTCGGAACTTATCCTAGTATCTCAAGTTAAGTATTCTTATAATTTATATATTTCAAAACTAGTTAGTGTACCTATATGTAGGGTTACACAGGTAAATTCGGTTCTTTAATTTCTAATTGCGGCCCTATTAAGAAAGTCTCAAAATCCATGTGAAATTAGTTTAGCTATATATTGAATTGTTCAACAGATCAATTTATGATTGGTTCTATTTTTTTCACGAGTGCCTTGAAGCCATGATGGTTATTAATGTTTCTGAGATAAGAGACCGCAGTTAGTTAAAGTGCCGCAATTTACCTACTTGACCCTAGTTTTCTATGACCAGGAGAACTCCGTCCGGGGAGCAAATAAGGAGAACACCGTCCAGGGATTTGGCAGTGATAACTCCAACCAGAGGTGAGCCTTTTGATATATTATACTTTTTTGGTATTTAATTAAAGTCTAAATTAACGAGTGTATAATGAACAAAATTATGAGGATTAGCAAGGAGAATCCATTGCATTTATTAGAGCTAAATTTATACGGGTGTAGATCATAAGCCCCACCGGTCAAGAGCCCACCCGGTCATGAGCCCCCCCCCCCCCCCCGTTCACGAGCCCCCCTGTTTTTAAATCCTTATTTACACTTTGGTAGTTCATTACCGATTATACATAAAATTTATGTATATCGGGGGGCGTGCCGCCCCTCGAACTCCCCTGCCATGTCGTTAAACAATCATGAAGTGTGCAGTACAACAAACTAGCGGGCTCTTGACCGTACCCCAATTTATACTACATCGGAAGATTTATAAATAGTTCAACATTTTATAAAAATAATTTACCTATATGAAACAATTCTCAATTAATAATTCTCTTCATTTCTTTATTAATATGGTTTTCTATATTTTCTGAATCTACTTTCAGATCTTTATGAAGAATTGATGGAGTAGATCAACGTCATCAACCATCGGAGTCCTCTTCAATTCCTTTGAATGATTCAGTAACAATTATGCTCTGTCAAAGTAAGTATTTGAAAATGTTAGAAATATATATTTGCAATATTATTAGCTCTTACTTTTTCATATGCTTTTAGGGATTCCAGACATGAAGAGAATATCGAACACAGAAGGAAAAAAGAGTAGGTGATGTTTTTGATAATGTATATAAACGATACTATGAATTTCTATTATATATATATTAATATACGAATCTCTTATTTCAGGAATTGGCAACCTATAGTCGTAACAGACAGTGACGAGTATTCAAATTGACTTCTAAATAAAAAAATAAAAAACTTAAATGTTTATATTTCGTTTTCAATTTGATCTTGGTAAATTCTATTAGCATATTTCTACATCAGTTCATATGAGTAAGATGAATTGCACTTTAGAAGACAAAGGCTTTATTATTATTCATTAAGTTATAGTATAATTGCAGCATATCAAAGATTTATTCTATCAAAATTTGTTTTTGTAGTCTAGCCGGGTAATTCAATTTATCTAGCCTACCTATTTATCACTACGTAAAGTTATTTACGTCATCTAACTACTTATTTAAAAACTGACCTGATGAAGTTATTTATTAAATCTAATCTATTAATTTACAACTAATAACCATTTCAAAAAGCAAAGATTAGTCTTGGTGATCAATTATTTTCTAAAATCAAAACAGTATGCATATCACAGAAGCAAAATTAGAAAATAAATGAACATGTTAGATTTGGTTGCAGAGAATAAATAGTATAATCTAATTGATACCGGGACCTAACTCGAGATTATGATTTAATAGAGTAAATATAGACTATAAAAGTTATGTAAAAAGTTTGGCTACTGCTAACCGGACCGAGATTTCAACCTACACTAATAGTTGATATACATTTACTTAGTTTACTAGTAGTTGATATAACCAACACGATTAGTTGATATAACCAACCCGAGTAGTTGATATAACCTACACGAGTAGTTGATATAACCTACACGAGTAGTTGATGTAACCTACACGAGTAGTTGATGTAAACTACACGAGTAGTTGGTATAACCTACATGACTAGTTGATGTAACCTACACGAGTAGTTGATGTAACCTACACGAGTAGTTGGTATAACCTACACGAGTAGTTGGTATAACCTACACGAGTAGTTGGTATAACCTACACGAGTAGTTGGTATAACCTACACGAGTAGTTGGTATAACCTACACGAGTAGTTGGTATAACCTACACGAGTAGTTGGTATAACCTACACGAGTAGTTGGTATAACCTACACGAGTAGTTGGTATAACCTACACAATAAGTTGGTATAAACTACACGAGTAGTTGGTATAACCTACACGAGTAGTTGGTATAACCTACACGAGTAGTTGATGTAACCTACACGAGTAGTTGGTATAACCTACACGAGTAGTTGGTATAACCAACACAATAAGTTGGTATAACCTACACGAGTAGTTGATATAACCTACACGAGTAGTTGGTATAACCTATACGAGTAGTTGATATAACCTACACGAGTAGTTGGTATAACCTACACGAGTAGTTGGTATAACCTACACGAGTAGTTGGTATAACACATAGGAGTGATTGGAGAAACATACACAAGTAGTTGATGTTACCTTTTTCTGCAGTTGTTGTAACCATTATATATAATTGGTTCAACCATCTCTAGTAGTTTTGACTATCACAAGTAATTGTTGTGACCATCGGGAATTAAAAATAATCAACTCACATATGTGTTGTTTTAACCAACGTCAATTTAACTCATTTTAAATAGTACCTGCAACTCACCACGTAGGTAGGCGCACAGATAAACCATAAAATTTAGTCAAAACAAATCAAATATGATTTGATTCAACTAATAATTCTCTGTGTGTATTAGTATTTTAAACCTTTTCTAAGAAAGATTTTAGTTTTTAATTTGTATATAATATTTCATTTATATCTTTAATATATATTTACATATTTCTCTAATAAATTGTATACATTTAACTATTATTTTTGTTTTGTATACTAAGTAAAAATGAATGTTCCTTAACGTTGGGTGAACAACATTTTTATAAATTAAAATGTTATTATTGACTAAAGTCATTAAATTACAAATGACTGGCAGCTTTCCGCATGGCAGTTTTCCGCCTGGGAGTTTTCCGCTTCGGCAGTTTTCCGCCTGGCAGTGTTCCGTGTACCCTATTAGACATATGTTCAGAGCTACTTCAACTACTTTCAAGACTAATGGTAACAGGCTTACGCACGAATGATTTTGTAATTACCTACAAGAACGGTAGTGTCTACAGTGACAGGAACGGTTTTATAAATAGTGAGAAACAGGCTTTTGATGCATTTTGGAGACAATGTTTCACCTGTTCTCGTCTTCTACAACAGTTCAAGATTGACCGAGAAGTTGAATCATGAGCTGTTTCAAATTCATTTTATTAAATAGACAATAATTCTTTATAGGAAATACAGTTAGTTATCTAGTCAGTTGCCATATGAATTTCTCACTTTATTAAGAGAATTGATGTCATTTCTTGGTTGCATTTATACATTGGAAGGACCGTTTCCAAATAGAATTGAATTGAAGAATGATATAAATGAAAGCTTGCTAATTTAACATTTCAATACACGCTTATTGTGGCTTCTAGATCATCTTACGCGTTATTAATGTATTCTTATAAGTTATTATATTGGTGATTGCTATAGGAAAAGGCTACTCATTACTTTCGCAAAATTGTGGAGGTTTATGTTTTGATCGAATTTAATCATTTATTTGTAATCTTTTTGTCTTAGACATTCCATCCACGGACAATTAGTCTAACGGACATTCCATCCACGGACAATTAGTCTAACGGACATTTCGTTCACGGACAAATCGTCTAACGGACATTTCGTCCACGGACAATTCGTCTAACGGACATTTCGTCCACGAACAATTCGTCTAACGGACATTTCGTCTAACGGACAATTCGTCTAACGGACATTTCGTCCACGAACAATTCGTCTACGGACAATTCGTCTAACGGACATTCCGTCCACGGACAATTCGTCTAACGGACATTCCGTCCACGGACAATTCGTCTAACGGACATTTCGTCCACGGACATTTCGTCCACGGACAATTCGTCTATCGGACATTTTGTCCACGGACAATTCGTCCAACGGACATTTCGTCCACGGACAATTCGTCTACCATGATTTATGTATAATAATAATTTACATAATATTAATATATAGGTATGATAATAATTTATGTATAACATTTCTTCAATCAACTGCTATTCTATAACAGAGATTTATATGCTTTGAAATATATTATAATTTGGAGAACTTTAAGTTTTCTTAGGTCTAATTAATTAATTAATTTAGTAGGGGTTTAACGTCTGATTCGGAACCAAAGGCCATATCGCTGACGTCAAAAGGAAATTAAATACAAGCTACTAGAAGAAGCAGTCAGAAAGGAAAGTGGCTCCATGAACAAAGTCACTTACCACCGTCGGTGACAATGATCATGGATGCAGAAAAGCTACTCTATGAATGAAGTCACTTACCAAATAATGTGACGAAACGGGACCCAAGCACCGGTGGCTGCACTCACGGATGGAAGAGGAAAATGAAGTGGTGACAATAAATGAAGCCTACGAGCCTACCTAACACAAAAATCTAAGACCTCGTAGTTGAAGAGCAGAACCCTAGCGCTATCCTCTAAAACTGCAAGTAGCGTTAAAAAAATTATAAACATGGTAAAAAGGAAAAAAGACAATCCATAATCCAAATTACAACAGTTCAGGGCCCAAGGGACGCCACCCCCCCCTTCCCTTCCATTCACCACAGACAGCTTCAGGATAGTGCCCCTGGGGGCTCTCTTAGGTCTAGAATCAAAATAGTTCTAGATAACTTGTGAAATGAAGGTTAAATAATTAATTCATTCATTCAGTATAGGTTTAACGTCTGTTTCGGAAGCAAAGGCCATATCACTGACGGCAAAAGGGAATTAAATACAAGAGACAGGAAGAAGCAGACAGAAAGGAAAGTGGCCCCATGAACAAATCTGAAATCAAGTCACTTTACACCGTCGGTAACAAAGCTCATGGATGCAGAAAAGCTACTCCGTGAATGCAGTCACTTACCAAGGAATGTGACATAAAGAGACACTGAGCACCGGTTGCTGCACTCACAGATGGAAGAAAAAAATGAAACATGTATTCGATCAATTGTTGTGCAATTAATTTTCCTTTCGACCAATTTTCAATTTGATCAATTTTCAATTTGATCAATTTTCCATTCGACCAATTGCTTTCGATCAATTTTCCTAGACCCATGCTAAATAGGTTGACTGTATCCATAAGTTATTTAACTCGTTTAATAATTTACGTTAATTAATGAAAAATATGGAACTGAAATAACAGGGTACTAACCAGAATAAATGGGTGGAAAAGTAGGTAATAAAGTAAAATATTTACAATAGAGATAAATACCATAATTATCATACATATGGTTTTATTACGAGTCTGATAAGTTGATAACACGGACGTTTTAAAGTTTAATAATTGGATAACATTAGAATGTACCAATATCTTCCTAATTAGTTTCTGTCATATTTAATTATCATTCACTTGTTCCGAAGTTTATTATATACATGTATTTATTTAATGCAGACACTGGGACAGAGAGGGACATCCCGCGTGGGACAGACAGGGACATCTCACGTGGGACAGAGAGAGAGACATCCCGCGTTGGACAGAGAGAGAGGGACATCCCGCGTGGGATAAAGAGGGACATCCCGCGTGAGACAGAGAGAGACATTCCGCGTGGGACAGAGAGGGACATCCCGCGTGGGACAGAGAGGGACATCCCGCGTGGGACAGAGAGGAACATCCCACGTACTTTTTTCCACGTTAAACAGACGAGGGGCAGATAGGAACAAATCGCGTGGGACAGATGTGGGACAGAGAGGGACATCCCGCGTGGGACAGAGAGAGACATCCTGCGTTCTTTTTACCGCGTAAAAGAGACGAGGGACAGAGAGGGACATCCCGCGTGAGACAGAGAGGGACATCCCGCGTGGGACAGAGAGGGACATCTCACGTTGGACAGACGTGGGACAGAGAGGGACATTATGCGTGGGACAGAGAGGGACATCATACATGGGACAGAAGTGAGACAGAGGAACATCCCGCGTGCGACAGAGAGGAACATCCCGCGTGGGATAGAGTGGGACATCCCGCGTGGGACAGACGTACGAGGGACGCGAGTGGAATTTCAGATGTCTTGAGACGTCTGAAATCCCCCTTCCCTATCTGTCCCTCTCTAGCGAGGGATGTCCCTCTCTGTCCCATGCGGGGCGGAATGGATATGGTTAGCTGGGTAATTATCATATATATGGTTCTATAATGATTCTGATTACACGGACGTTTTAAGTTCAATAATTAAACGTAACATTATAATGTACCAATATCTTTCTTGTTCACTTGTTCCGAAGTTTATTATATACATGTATTCATTTTATGTAGAACTGTTTAAAAATTCTGCTATAAAAAAATTATTTCTGAACTAATATTGCCTCTAATAACCTAATTGATATTTATGGTAGTTATTGTGAATCTACTCAACAAAAAGTGTTTCCTTTTTTTATGTTTATGTACTGTAATAACTTTGAGATATGTCTCGCTATCCTATTATTACAGATTTTATATATGTATAAGACACGGTTGCAATAAAAACAAAGCCTGCCTGTACTTACATCATTGAAAAAATATTCTGTTATGTTTTTTTTACTTTTGCCGGCCAGCAGGAGAAGAAGGTTGCAATAAGAAATATGACAAAGACCATGATAAGGGTGCTTGCTACCTTTATATTGCAGGATATATTAATATAATATATAATATAAAATATATATATACACATTATAAATATAATATAAAATACATATATACACATTATAAATATAATACAAAATAAAGTATTTCGGGGATGAATTGTCCGTGGGCGAAATGTGCGTGCACGATCTCTTATATAATATTTGTAATATTTTATTCACATGACTCGAACTTTTTTTTACTAAATTATCTTAAATTCGGCGAAACGAGTGGTCATGATTCTTGAACCATTTGATAGATTTTTAGAGCGATCGGGTTAAAGGTGAACGTTATTCATAACTCATAGATTACAGGGGGGTCAGGGTCATTTATAAATATTATTGGAAGACCAAGTTCAATTTAGTTGTATTTTTATTGCTGTTTATACCACTCTGGCATGCAATGTTTTAATAATAAATTAGAAGTTAGAAATTGTCTTCCAAAGAAAAGTCCGTTACAAGGCATTATTGACATTTTTCAGTAATTACCTTCGCAATCTTGCAGAAGGTTATATTTTCATCGGAATTTATTTATTTATTTATTTATTTATCATCTTGTTATTCGCTTAACTGAAAAAAACTGTTCAACCAATTGCCTGAAATTTGGTGAAACGATTGTTCTATGTCCAGTGACCTGCTGCTAGTCTTTTGAGAGTGACCCGGTCAAAGGTCAAGGTCACGGTCATTTATAACTCAAAAAGTGTCGAACCATATTGCATGAAACTTGGTGGAACGATTGGTCAATATGCAGGAACCATTTTGATAGATTTTGGGAGTGATCGGGTCAAAGGTCAAGGTCAAGGCCATCTGTAACTCAAAAAGTATTCAACCAAATTGTCTGAAATTGGATGGTACAAATGGTCAATGACCATGAACGATCTGGTAGAATTTTGGAAGTGATCCGGTCAAAGGTCAAGGTCATTCATAACTCAAAAGGTATTGTACCATATTGCATGAAACTTGGTGGAACGATTGGTTATTATCCAGTAAGCAGTTTGCTTAATTTTGGGAGAGAACGGGTCAAAGCGGAGGCGAAGGTATGTGCTCTACCGAGTGCACATAATCTCGTTATTATTGCATTTGCCTAGATAGAGAATTCCAATCAATGAATTCTAATATAGAAGTAAAATCAATACGTCGGGAATATCAATTATATCAATAGTAGTTAATAACTAACTGCGTGTAAAGGGAACATAGTCACATTCAGAGAAAGAGAGTAGCTATAGTTTGATAAAAAAGAAGGCCATCAATTACTTATTTGTTTTACATATGAGTAACGATCAGGTCTGTTTAACTAAAGATTAAATAAATGTCACACAAAACTTACTCATATTTCAGAATATTCTAGGCATGAACAAAACTGAAGACCCCAATAAAAGAACAGGGAACAAACTAGTTAATAACTGATCAGAAATGCAGAGAAGAATTTATTTTAGATAATTGAAAAATATAGAACTCAAAAATATATCACCTATTGAGGTATATATGAAGAGACTAAACTTAATTAATCAGTTTTTTGAAGAAAAGCTGAACAGTGCTATAACACCGCCTTCCAGTTTGGGATAAACAAATTACAGAAATGTTAAAAACACAAAGATAAACAGCGCAAATTCAGTTAAGATTATCCTAAAAGGAATCAATTCTAATACAAATTTCATAATTTAACTATTTTAGACTTATTCCAACTGTCAATGGCTCATTGCAATTCCCTATCATGCAAGTAGTCTGTTATGGGTCCATCAAAGGGCATGACGTGATAGGCTATCTATAACTTCAATGGGGCTTCAAGAGTCTTGTAATATTCATAACGATGAGTAAATCAAACCTATCGTCCAAGTATTCGAAAGTATCGACTTTCAGATAAGTTAGGTTGCTTTTTTTTACTAATTACACCATCTTTAGCAAAAGGCAAATACTCCTCTGGTCTTTCTTACACTACTGGAATATTCGTCATAAAGACGTTATAATTCAGTTACCTATCTACATGTCTTCTTTTTTCCCTTTTTATACTGACCGGGATCATGCACATCTCCCGGGTCCCTGACCCAGCAGACTGTCTTCTGACAGCGAGTTATATTGGCCACGGATTGTCACTCCCCACACCTCTGCCACTGTATCCTAGCTCCCACGTGATTTCCCTCCCCTCTACCCCTGCCGCTCCAAATCCCTTTCCTACACGACCTTATGTGATTGGCGTAATTCCCCTTAGTGATCCATGTCCCACACACCCCCACAGTCCAGCTTCCAAAACCATCCCAACACCACCGCATTCACCAATCTGTCATTCTCCATCTTCATTGCATGTCCAATCCTTTTCAGCACACTGTTCTCTATCTTCCACGCCACACTCTTTACCCCCAGTACATTCTTTACATCCTGCATGTTCATTTCTCTCTCTTGCATCTGTCTCAAAGACTCCCTATTTCTGTCACTCCAAACGTAACTAAAACACCTCTCCAGCCATGACTGCAACCTCTTAACCTCCTCCTTCCTCCATACTCTCACCTGACTACTAAAAAGCAACCCACTCTCCACGCATGCCTCCACCATTCTCGCTTGTAACCTCTTACTCATTATCATCACTCTCGGTTCGACGTTGACCCACATCCACCCGCTCTTTTCACCCGCATATCACCATCCTTTTTCGCTCACACCCATGGCCCAAACATCCTAATCTCATTCCCCTAATCACTCCCAAACACCTAACGTTCTTCTTTTGCTTGCCTCATTGTTTAGCTTCTCAAAATTATCCATAAACCCCTTAACTGTAGACTTTCCCTCCTCCATCTCTCCCTCTTCCCAGACAGAGTTGTGGCATCTGCAACCAGCAGCTCACTCTTACACTCTTTACTTCGGAACTACCTCTCTCAACTCTTTCTTCCACATAAGAGCTCCCCGGCACCCATTTCCACTTCGTCTCCAACCCACAATCCACCCTTGCTGTTCTAGCCTCCCCAGCTGTCTCGGTACCACGGCAATTGGTACTTGTGTCACTTTAGGTTGGGCCTAGATACTACAAAATTACCATGTTCCTTTAAGGCTGCTTCACACATCACCGAAATCCGTCCGGCACGGCACCGGTCCGTCTCCGTCACTCTCCTCTTAGTGATTCGGTGTCAGTTAAAAAATATATCGTTACTTTAATTTCAATGGACCTATTCACACACTACCGGCTCTCCTCAGTGATAAAAAATCACTGACCGGTAACATCCAGAACGGATCACGGTGATGTGTGAAGCAGCCTTTAAAGTAGGAATTCAGGAGAATCGGTTGTCACGTGTTTCACTATTCTGTGTCAAATACAATCATCGCAATAACAGATATAATTTGCCCAATTTTCTTATTATGGCTTAAAGAAAAACAGATACATTTTCATATCAATTGGTAACTGATTGAGTTACAACATTATATTTACTTAATTTTGTTTTTTAGCAAGGTGTTTACAACAAGTATATTGCATTTAACGCATTAAATTTTCATTCATACTTATTTGAAAAAGAAAAATATTTCTTGAAGGTTCGCTTTCGCACCAACCGGCATTTTGTAGATCCACAATTTGGTTCGTTTTTGCACCGACCGGACCTACATGTATGCATAACCACATTGTCTTTTTTCGCTTCAGAAGCAAAGAAAATGCACTTTTTAAATGATATCAAAAATATATTCTAAAATCTTAGCAGCTTTAGTAGACCCCACACATTTTGGAACATATTTATATACTTTCAACATGGAAACATATTATGGCTCTGATGTATGTATTATTTTACTGATACATTATGTTCTTGTTGAAAATATCTGCTCTTAAGAATAGGTCTATACACCTGTAAGTTATTTCCCTTTTATCTAACTTAATAGATTTGATTTTCGAGGTGCCTCTATTTATTGGAAATAATGAAAAAACTTCAAAAATATGAAGAACCTGAGATTAGTGAAAGCTCCCAAGAAAATGATGTGGTAAAACAGGTAGAAGTGAATCTACTTATTTGAAGTTGAATCTACTTATAATAACACTACTTGAAGATGGCAAGATATTTGATGAGGAATCTGGAGAAGACGTTGTTTCTATTGACAAAAATTTAGCTGATATCAAATAAATATTGAGTCTTACTTGACATTGACGCAATAATATCTCTTACAACCTCGAATGACAGAAGAACAAAATGTCAAAATGTAAGAAAGAAATAATAGTAGAAAATGGAAAATCTGTCAACGACAAATACCTAAATCGATATCTTTTATACACATATACCTTCAGTAGTTAAGTGTTATATGGAAATACAACCTAATATGGGTAAGGTCGACAAGCCTGACTAAAATGTATCACAGTATCGAACCAGAATCGGAGGTAAAATTATAAATTATAAACCTAGAAGGATTTAGTTATTGTTCTTTCTTTTACAATAATACAGTTGTGTTTCCAGTTGCAGGCAATGCAATATGCTTCACAAGTAATTACTTTTGCAGAATGCGGGAAGGTTATATTATTGACGGCATTTATTTATTTATCATCTTGTTACTCGCTTAACAGAAAAAGCATTCAACCAAATTACCTGAACTTGGTACCATTTTGTTAGATTTTGGGAGCGATCGGGTCAAAGGTCAAATATCAAGGTCAAGGCCATTTATAACTCATTAACTCAAAATGTATTCAACTAAATTGCCTGAAACTTGATGGGAAGATTGGACAATGTCCACGAACCATCTGGTAAAATTTTGGGAGCGATCCGGTCAAAGGTTAAGGTCAAGATCATTTATAACTCAATAACTCAAAAAGTTTTGAACCATATTGCATGTTACTTGTTGGATCGATTGGTTACTATTCAGTCACCAGTCTATTAGATTTTGGTAGCAAACGGATAAGCGGTGGCGAAGGTATGTGCTCTACCGAGTGCATGTAATCTAGTTATATATATACAATAGGGTGAACTTAAAAATAATGGTTTCGAACAAACTTCAGAATCTTCAAATGGAATAGTTATAATAAGTTGATACGTTGTAAAAAAAACATTGCATCCCAATTTCCAGGCCATTTCTGAATATTTTTGAGTTGCCCCAAAACATTTGAAATTTTGTACAAAATGATATTTTCCCATTAATTCTAAAATATTCGATTTTGTTTTTTCTGTGGAATAGGTAGAATTAGTTGGCACGATATGAGAAAACACAACTTGCAAAATTGCAGATTAATATTTGATACTTTTGAGTTGCCCCGAGCACTTTTTCTGTAAAATATATTACTATCACAATATTTCCATTCAAATTTGGCTTCTAGAGCAATCATGCTGTTATTGTGATAAGATAGAAGTGATTTAATTCTCAAAATGACTTTGTGAATTGTATTGATTTCATTTTATAAAAGCATTTATCATTATTTTCGTATTGCAAATATTTCAAATTTACTCGAATTTTAGCAATTGGATAATAACAATAACCCATGCAATTCGCTTTGTCAACTTTTTTGAGTCATTGAGTGTCCCAACTACTCAAATGTTGGTTTATCAATCAATAATCAATGTTTTTTCTTAATTTCTTGCATATGAATTTCCTTATTATGTTCTTCATTGAGCACCAGACATCCATAAGTGTGGAGCACTACACTTACTACAGTCTTCAGCGGTGCCTAAATTCGAACAATTTAGAGGGGTGGGGACAACTGAAAACATTGTCGTACCTGTCTGATTCTCCAGCACAGACAACAAAATAAGCTCTTCTCAAGCTATTTTCCTATTCTTAAGACTAAATGATAATAAATCAGAGATTTATAAGTTTTTTGCCAAAATGTAGTAAAAATCACCAAAAATCTTACTTTTCTGATGTTTGAATCGCTTGGGGTCAACTGTTAATCATGTCAAAATTAACTCAAATTTCAGTACACGTACCTTTACTTGTCATATCAACTTTATATCACTATTCCATAAGCAATATCCAAAACGTTATTTTTGGCCCACCCTAACATACAAGGTATGTGTGTTAATGAACCAACGGTTATACATATGTGAATAAAAATAACATATACATATTTTGTATCACACAGAGTGTTTTAGTACTCAGTAACTGTTATTTTTGTTAATAAATAGTTAATATTCTTATTACTCTTCTCAATTTCTTATATAAGTATACAGTTATACTATAAGAATCACACAAATTATCAAACTACGATTAGTTGTGTCGCTTTGTGCGAAATCGCACAAAGCGTGTACTATTGTGCCGCTTGGTGCGTTTTTGCACCATCATATTTTCTTCCCAGACATGTTCCACATTCTCTCCTCTCAACAACTCACTCATCTCTCAGACATGTTCCACATTCTCTCCTCTCAACAACTCACTCATCTCTCAGACATGTTCCACATTCTCTCCTCTCAACAACTCACTCATCTCTCAGACATGTTCCACATTCTCTCCTCTCAACAACTCACTCATCTCTCAGACATGTTCCACATTCTCTCCTCTCAACATCTCACTCATCTCTCAGACACGTTCCACATTCTCTCCTCTCAACAACTCACTCATCTCTCAGACATGTTCCACATTCTCTCCTCTCAACAACTCACTCATCTCTCAGACATGTTCCACATTCTCTCCTCTCAACAACTCACTCATCTCTCAGACATGTTCCACATTCTCTCCTCTCAACAACTCACTCATTTCTCAGACATGTTCCACATTCTCTCCTCTCAACATCTCACTCATCTCTCAGACATGTTCCACATTCTCTCCTCTCAACAACTCACTCATCTCTCAGACATGTTCCACATTCTCTCCTCTCAACAACTCACTCATCTCTCAGACATGTTCCACATTCTCTCCTCTCAACAACTCACTCATCTCTCAGACATGTTCCACATTCTCTCCTCTCAACAACTCACTGAACTCTCAGACACGTTCCACATTCTCTCCTCTCAACAACTCACTCATCTCTCAGACATGTTCTGCATTCTCTCCTCTCAACAACTCACTCATCTCTCAGACACGTTCCACATTCCCTCCTCTCAACAACTCACTCATCTCTCAGACATGTTCCACATTCTCTCCTCTCAACAATTCACTGAACTCACTGAACTCTCAGACACGTTCCACATTCTCTCCTCTCAACAACTCACTGAACTCTCAGACATGTTCCACATTCTCTCCTCTCAACAACTCACTCATCTCTCAGACATGTTCCACATTCTCTCCTCTCAACAACTCACTGAACTCTCAGACACGTTCCACATTCTCTCCTCTCAACAACTCACTCATCTCTCAGACATGTTCCACATTCTCTCCTCTCAACAACTCACTGAACTCTCAGACACGTTCCACATTCTCTCCTCTCAACAACTCACTCATCTCTCAGACATGTTCCACATTCTCTCCTCTCAACAACTCACTCATCTCTCAGACACGTTCCACATTCTCTGCTCTCAACAACTCACTCATCTCTCAGACACGTTCCACATTCTCTCCTCTCAACAACTCACTCATCTCTCAGACACGTTCCACATTCTCTTCTCTCAACAACTCACTCATCTCTCAGACATGTTCCACATTCTCTCCTCTCAACAACTCACTCATCTCTCAGACACGTTCCACATTATCTCTTCTCAACAACTCACTCATCTCTCAGACATGTTTCACATTCTCTCCTCTCAACAACTCACTGAACTCTCAGACATGTTCCACATTCTCTCCTCTCAACAACTCACTCATCTCTCAGACACGTCCCACATTCTCTCCTCTCAACATCTCACTCATCTCTCAGACACGTTCCACATTCTCTCCTCTCAACAACTCACTCATCTCTCAGACATGTTCCACATTCTCTCCTCTCAACAACTCACTCATCTCTCAGACACGTTCCACATTCTCTCTTCTCAACAACTCTCTCATCTCTCAGACATGTTTCACATTCTCTCCTCTCAACAACTCACTGAACTCTCAGACACGTTCCACATTCTCTCCTCTCAACAACTCACTCATCTCTCAGACATGTTCCACATTCGCTCCTCTCAACAACTCACTCATCTCTCAGACACGTTCCACATTATCTCTTCTCAACAACTCACTCATCTCTCAGACATGTTTCACATTCTCTGCTCTCAACAACTCACTGAACTCTCAGACATGTTCCACATTCTCTCCTCTCAACAACTCACTCATCTCTCAGACACGTTCCACATTCTCTCCTCTCAACAACTCACTCATTTCTCAGACACGTTCCACATTCTCTCCTCTCAACAACTCTCTCATCTCTCAGACATGTTCCACATTCTCTCCTCTCAACAACTCTCTCATCTCTCAGACACGTTCCACATTCTCTCCTCTCAACAACTCACTCATCTCTCAGACATGTTCCACATTCTCTCCTCTCAACATCTCACTCATCTCTCAGACATGTTCAACATTCTCTCCTCTCAACATCTCACTCATCTCTCAGATATGTTCAACATTCTCTCCTCTCAAATTCTCACTCATCTCTCAGACAATATAAGCAGCCGTATATATAACTTTCCACGCTGTTATTCTCTATTTTGATTTCTTGGAAAACATTTTACCATTTTTTGAAGCGAGGGTGAAATCTCGTATAATATAAAAATTATAAACTTATATAATTTACATTCATCGAGTTAAAGAAATCGAGACTAATTTATTATTTCAATCAATTAATATTAGAAGAAATGATCCTAATTTTAGGGTAAGTTCCATTTTCTTTGTGGGTATTTAGTCGACTGAAACTGAGGTTTCAACTTAAGACAGTTTCAAAATGTGGAGTTTTTATTAAATGACTTCGAAGGGACCTGAGTATATGTCACAAAATTCGATGCAGGAGTCTCTTTAGATTTAGTGTGAGATTTGAATTGAAGCTGGAGGCAGACACTTCGAACAATTATTGTACATTTAATAATATAATACTATGTAAGCAGCGTTTCAATGTCTCTTGGTTGAGAGAGAGAGAGTGATTTCGCACATTCACTAATTTAGCTGTAGGCCCCACTTGTCACTCCACCTGATCAACCTTTTTTCTCTGCATGCATGGTGCTTGATGCTACTGCTTTATTCCTATCAGAGCATGCTAAACCAAGATTATCAGCAAAAGCACTCTCGAGCGTCTGCTCCCCAAACTGTCACAGAGAATCATATATGAACAACGAGAAGAGCAGTAGGAACAGTCGACACTCTAGGCAATTGTGTTTTCTGTCCGGATCGCAGTTTGTTGGGGACTGTCCGACGAGGTACCGATTACATCCCTCCTCTTGCAGCCCTGGCATCTCCTCATATCAATAACTTCTTTTCGTTGTCATCTTCTTAATCAACCACACATTCCATGGGCTCCCTCTGCACATTCATGACACATCATCACTGGGGCTCCTCTCCATAGCGCCTTCCGTCACACCACGGCGCGGCAGGTATAAGTGGCTGAAGAGTTCTCTCGCTGCTTCTCGTTTATCCAGCACTGGTTACCTGTGCCTAAATTTTGTATCCCATACACACCTCATATATAGGATGTTTGACATCATAGTCCTCCCACAAACATGTCAAGGGCCAAGATTCTCCTACACGCTCTCAAATCTCAATAGTAGTATGCAAAGGCAGTCTGCCAGGTTAGTGCTACCCTCGCTTGATAATTCGAGGAATTTTCGAAGATGGGTAGTTTCCTATCCCCACAGCATACCCGAAATCTGTAGATATCCTCTTGGAGGTGATGCCTCCTGTGCTTCACTCTGGATGAATACTACTATGAACTTAGATCAACAGTAACCGGAATAAATAGTTGCCGTACATGATGAAAGCTTCTATTAATGACTTTTCTCCAAGCTATAGTCAATCTTTTGAGAAAATTACGGTACACAGGAGGAGGCAGGGGGTCTGATTATCAAACTAGGGGTTTGATAATCAACCCCCCCCCCCAACTCATAGTCCCGAGGCTACCTCTAGGCAGGCTTTCTTTTTGTTATATTGTAGGTTTTAGTTTCGTTTAGCTTGGCACTCTATTCAGTTTTACTTCGTATCTCTCTTCAATTTTTTCCTCTCGTTTCCTTTTACTTCTGTTTTGCTATATCCTTAGCTAAGTAGACTGACTGTGTAGGTCTCTTATCCATAACTGTCCATTGGGGTCGACATTGTTACTTGTGGTAGCCGAGCAGTCGACCTAGTGCATAGAGCGTTCTTACACTGTCCCCTCTTCAACGAGATCTTCTTCTCATCATGTCCTTTTGGATCACCTCGTAGTGGATGGGGACAATTTTTAAGCACCGAAAATAAATTTAAATTACGGTACACAATATTAAGCTGTTATCTTATAATTCTATACAGCTAAACCGATATTGGTTTTATGAGGTGCTTCATATTCAAGTATTAATATAAATATATATATATACATTCAAATTAATAAATACATATTACAACTTTTTTTAACCTATCTGGAAACTATATTTATATATCACGAATCAATGAAAAGATGCATAATTTGGTTGCAAAACATCAATTTTATTACAAATGAAAATATTGACCTTCTATTTTTTTGGCGAAAAGGCAGAAAATCAGGCTGTATAATTAATTAAGCCATGATCGGGCCAAGTAAGAGAAAGTCAGTAATAATAAATGAGAAGAGAATGTTAAATCTCAAGCACTTGAGATATAATTTAAATAAACGAAGACAAGATTAAAGCTTAATAGGAGGTGGGCATACCATCCAACTGATTAATATTTGGTTCAATGGCAAACAATTAACATTGACAAATTAACAACAAATTTTCAGAAATAAGATATACCTTCCTATTTTTATAGTAAACAAAATAAAGTATACATTTTGTCACTATCAAACCTGGCTGGTGGGCGTTCTTCCATTTAATTTTCATCCCTTCTACTTATAGTGTATTTATTAATGACCAGAAAGTATTCTTAGAATTACTATTTTACTTTAGATTTCCGTTATCAAGTGTTCAATTGGATTTTAAGAGTATTAACGTCAAATACCCTTTTTTGAATAATTTTATAGAAGAGATCGAGAGATATAAATAATCTAAGTTGAATAAAAAACGAAGCCAAGAATAAATACATAATAAAAATGGAAAATTGCAAATAATTATATACAATTCAACCCTGGAGACAAAATAACATTTATAAAATCCATTTCTGTTAATATAACAATAGCTACATGTTCATTTTTTTATATATTCAATCATATTTCAGTTCATTTTTCAGACTAAACGAATAGTCAAGTAATTGTCGGACATTCTTGCAATTATTCCCCCTCCTATAGAAGCAAATTGAGGAGTAACAATTTGGTCGGTAGTTTTCAGCTAAGCTGTTTTCGCTGTACCTATTACAAATATGAGTATCATGCAGGTGGGAAAGATTGAAAATCATTTTATATGAAATAATATACCTAAATTATCTACCATGTAATGATTTTTGATCTATCCCACCTGCATAACGAAACATGATTATGATTTATTTGACTTGTCATATGTGCGAGTTGTAAAAAGAGTGGGATTTTCCTGTACATTTGATTTTGCAATTGTATATTTTTTGTTTCCGGAACGTAAATTTGAAAACATTTATTGTTGCATATTTGAATAAAAGAAATTAATCTCTTGTTAGCTAATTTATCCTTATTACTTAGTTTCTTTAAAAAAATGGAAAGACAGTAAGGTTCATATTTCTATTACACACTAGCGGACAAAAATGTGTGCCATTCAGTTTTTTTACCATTTCCGCAATATTTTCCAATGAATTTAAATAATTTTTACACTCAATGTAGCCACTCATAGTGTTAATGATGATATAAAATTTCAGCTTAATACGTAGGATAGAGAAAAACTTATGGTGGAGTCAATTTTTTTTTCTCAAAATCACAGTGCCAAAAGTGTGGGACAATGTGAACAAAAATGTAAATAACTTCATATAGACAAAAAATTTCAGGCTAACATTAATATTTAGTGAAAAGGCCTTTGTTATCGATGACTGCACACCTTCTACCACAGGATTGAATGAGATGGCGACAATCATCTCGTGACACTTTCGCCCACTCTTCTTTAAGTTTGAGCCAAAGATCTTCAGTGTTGTTGGGATTCCTGGCACTCACATTCTTCCCCAAAGTGGACCGCAGGTTTAGGTCCGGACTTTGCGGGGGCCAATCCATTACAGCCACACTTTGCTCCCGAAGAAACTCCATTACGTGTTTAGTTTGTGGCAGGGGGCGTTATCTGGCACGAAAATGGGCGATTCGCAGGCAGATCGTCTAAGTATTGGGATGACATGATCTCGTAACAAGTTCTTGCAGATGGTTCCATTAACTCTGGTGTTTAGACGGACGAGATCAGTCGTCCCTTCCCATGAAATCATGCCGAACACCATTAAGCTGCGGGCCCCACCAAACTTGACTGTTTTCTTGGTGCACTTTTTATCGAATCTTTCGTGACAAAATCTTTTTACATATTTTTTCCCGTCAGATCCAAATAGATTGAACTTTCTTTCATCGGGAAAAAATACATTTTGCCACTGCTGGTCGGTCCAGAGTACATGATCTTCGGCGAAGCTCTATCGAACTTTCTTGTTTTTGAGGCTAATCAAAGACTTATTCGCGGGTGACCTTGCAAAGAGGCCAATTTCGCCGAGGCGTCTAAACACGGTTCTACTAGAAACAATGACATCGTAGGAGGTACTCATTTCACGAGAAATACCTGTTGCCGTCTGAAACCTATCCTTCAGTGTCATTTTCCTCATGATCCTATCGTCTCTAGGAGTGGTGTTTCGCAGTCTACTCTTCTTCTTCGGTGGTGAAACTTTCCCAGTCTCCTTATAGTCCTTTATTATTCTTCCCATAACACTTTTGGACATGCAAGTCCTCGGCTATCTTCGGATTGAATTTTTATCTTCATAAAGTTGTACAATTCTTCCTTTCATGAAGGCGGTAATTTTCGGTGCCATTGCTATGGCTAAAATGTAAACAAAGTGGTGCAATCGACTTATTCTTCACTGCCATAGTAAGAAATGTGGATAAACTGACTTTAAACTGCCTTTAAATAGTATTTTTCTAACATTGTCCCACACTTTTGGCACTGTGATTTTGAGAAAAAAATTGACTCCACCATAAGTTTTTTTCTATCTTACGTATTAAACTGAAATTTTATATCATTAGTAACACTATAAGTGGCTACATTGAGTGTAAAAATTATTTATATCCATTGGAAAATATTGTGGAAATGGTAAAAAACACTAAATTGTCCCACATTTTTGTCCGCTAGTGTATGTTGTTTAATTAATATATAGGTACACCCATAATAAATAATCTTCCATCGGTGAGTGCAATCTCTGTGCTTGTGTCCGTTTCCATCACATTTTTTGCTAACTGACTGCATTAACTGATTAGCTTTTCTGCATCAATGAGCATTTTTTTGCCCAATTTTGGTAAATGTGTTATAGCAGAGCCACTTTCTTTACAGACTGCCTCTTCGAAGACCTTTGTACTTAATTACTTTTTGACGTCAGTGATATTAACCTGAGTGGTTAACCTCCCCATAAACAATAATAAGTGGGTTGGTTATCAGGGTTCTAGGTATATTCCACCCCAGTATATTCCACCCGGTATATTCCACCCCAGTGACAATGGTAATTTGGGTGAGAATAAAAACTAAAATATTTCATTTTTAGATGGCCATTTGCTAAATAATTAGTACTGAGTTATAAAATAACTCAGACAATATCCTGAGAGATTTGAACAATATTTAGAGATAGCCCAAGTCAAATGAAATTTTATTCCAATAAAAACACTGATATTCTTAATATGGTAGTTTATTTCAAAGTTTACGTGTTGAAAAAGTTAATGTTAATTCCTTTTTAACATGAAACTGCACATGTGCTCTTACAACAATGGTGGGAAGAGGTAGGGAACAAGGTTCATAGACTATAACAGGTTAAACGAATAGAAATAGTACGAAATGTTACTAAGAGCTGAGTCTACAAATTCTTTATATGAAAACCTATTCTTTAGATTAAAACCTATGTTACAAATAATTGACATTTTACATTGTTTATTTCTTATTTTATTGTTGCAATATTAGGTTTGTTCTTATTTTTGGCTTTTAGCTACAGTAATTAAAGCGGATGAAAATGTTGACCAGTGCCCATTAATCAACGGACAACGACGTGAATAGTAGTTAGCTTTTTGTTCATTTAACAGTGGTAATAACCATTTCTTTGAAATATTTTTTATACCATTCGATAGATTATTAAATTCTAAAGGATTCTATTGTGACTCACGCCCGAGTTTAATCTATCGTTTAAGAGATATTCAAGAAGAAAGACAGAAATTGTTCCTTCCATTGCTAATTGTCGCTGTGAATAGCAGTTAGTTTTTGTTGGTTTTTCAGTGATAATAACCATTTCATTGAAATATTTTTTATACCATTCGATAGATTATTAAATTCTAAAGAATTTTATTCCGACTCACGCGCAAGTTTAATCTACCGTTTAAGAGATATTCAAGAAGGAAGACAGAAAATGTTGTTTTCTCAATGGCAATTTTTTCCCCATTCGTTTAACCTGTTATAGACTATGAACCTTGGTAGGGAAGGGGTTGACTGGCTGAGACAACCCATTCATTGTTTTTAGCTCTTTGCTTATAAGTTGCTGTTTTGGATTCTAGGACAAAATTCTTCGCAATCAAAATCTCTCAATGTAGAAAAGGCAATAATCTTCCAGTCTTATAACCCTGTGCACTAATTCCCCCTCCCCATCAAAATCTTCCTAGATAAAAAATTCTTCGGTCAAAAACCACCACTTTTACAAGAAGTTAAAATACCAAATTCAAAATGAAATAAATATAACAAGTAGTAGTATGTGACATCATCTTACAATTAATATCGCTGTTGTGTTGGCGATAGAGAAGAAAATCGGCTTGAGATTGAAAATCTAAATACCTCAACTGATAAATGCGTTCACACAATCTTTGTTTCTACTGTTTTGTCATGTGTGTTGTGAATAATTTAAAACTTGTGATTAACCAGCGAAGGGTTTAATTTGCTACAGTGAAAATACAAGTTACCTAGTATTACATATAATATTAATAAATGACTAATATTAATAACTAAAAAAACCTAACACGTAAAGTGGGGTGGAATTTACCGCGGTGGAATATATGTACCTAGGGTGGAATAAACCGGGGTGGAATATACCGGGACCGGGGGTGGAATATACCGGTCACCGGTTATCAGATATCTCTCTCCCGTTGTTCTGGGGTCACTTTCGTGTTGGAAATTTTGCCTGTTTTAATAGTTGAAAATGCAAGATGGATTAAATGTTGTTTGAAACCATATTGCATCACTGCCGAAGTATTCAATGCAGACAAGATGTTTATAGTCATTCACTGATGCGAAAAAATAAAACCTAAATTACTGTGTGTATATTAATAGAAATTTCCGTAGATAATTTCCATTTAAAAATTCTACTCATTAAATACATTTATCGAAAATAATTACTGTATTAATATCACACTAGGTATGAGTTAATAATTAATTCCTATGTACATATAACTAAAAGAAAGTAACGTTGTTCCAAAGATAATTCCCTTACCAGGTACAATCGACATTTTTCTGTAATTATAGCCCGTGTCGAGACAGAGAATTCAATCAAGAAATACAAATATAGAAAAGAAGGTTACTCAGTCGGGAATATCAATTATAATAATGGTAATAACTAATAACTAACAGAGTGTGGAGTGAAAAGAGTCATATGAAGTTTGATGAAACATTAAATGCAGAGCCTTTAATTACTTATTTGTTTAGATATAATATAATATGTGAACACTAGAATTACAGAAAATATTCCGTAAAAGTTTCATTTGGAAACTTGCACTGAACAACAGACGTTGTGAAATAATGAAATATTTTATTTCACTATTGATTGATGTTTTTGTATTTAATAAAAGCTGGAATCTCTTTTGAAGATAAATCACTCACGAAAAGAGCGAAATCTGTCATTCAACCATTCATATTTCGATGAAAAAAAGTTCGATTGGGTAAAAGTACATAGTTGCCAATAAACAACAATCTGTAACTTTCTCTCGATATTACACTGGTTGTTGTTTGTCTAAAGGAATTTAAAAAGGTTTTTTCTAAGAATAATATTAATAATGAGCTCCATGAATATGCTGAAGATGTCAATGTTGCCGTTGTTCAGAGTAGTCCTCCTACTCAATTTGATTGTTCTTGTGACGAGTAACTGGACATGTGACTTTGCTAACCAACCTTGTGATGATGAACAAAGTGCCCAAGAATACTTGAGGAATGGATATTCCGGATGGGTAACAAACAAAATTGAATACCCGTCTACAAGCAATATTCGATGTGCCACACGTTGTGTCACGCTTGGATGCGTGTCGTTCTTCTTCTATCAGGAAGGTAACTGCGTGTCCTAACTTCTAATGAACTTGAATGTTTTTTTTTCTTAATATTAATATTATTCTCAAATACAGTCACGACATTTATCTCTTCAACTTCTCTTTGTTTTCAGGATCCAAATGCATCTTTGCAGTTGGACAAGCTCCTATCACCCCTGGAAGTGACAAGTTCTATGGCCTGCAACCTGTACAAAATATTGCCTTACAAAAACCGACTCTCGCCTCTTCGATTTACGACAGAGACTAGTATGAAAATAATATTATTGACAGATTTGGGTTAACACATTTATCACAATGAAAGCACGTACATATATGATATAAATGTTTATTTTTTCATGAAAATATGTAAAACATTGACATTTCATGTAAAAAATGTAGCTCGTAATTCACCGCATCGGTAGGAATTTCGCTGCGATCAATTTCCATACATTATCAACAGTCTCCTAGGGGGATCATTTACCTGTTTTTTGTAATTTAGACCAATTTTTTTTTTTACTTTAGTTCGCTAGAAAACAGTCTAAAGAAAACGTACAGAAAACTTCACTTCGCTGTGGCGACTGGAAGTGTATCAGGACTCCAGGAGTGCGAATAATGGAGGGGGGGGGATTTTGATTGTTTGTTTTGCTGTGTAATAGCTTCCCACTTTTGATAGATGGCTTCCAGGGAGGCTCTTTGTTTCCTCCGAATCGACCCGATAATGTATGATTGTATCTTCGGTAGGGCTTTTAGTCGTAGCCAGGGGGGATCTTTGGTCCCCACGAAGCGACCTGATGAGCTTTTTTTGTTTACTCCAATATCTCGGTAACTTTTTTACTCAAATCGTACTCGCGCCAACTCTATAGACTCAATGGGGGACGGCCACCTTCCTAACATCGTCCAATTAGCTTTTTTTGAATTTCAATCTCTAACTTCTTTTTTTTTTTAACGGAAAAAACGTAAAACTTGAAAAAAAAATTCAAAATAAAAAAAAAATTATAGATCGAAATTCAAAAAAAAGCTTATCGGACGATGCTAGGAAGGTCGAGCTGAACATATTAGCACCCTATAATTTTTCTGTTGAACAGCCCCATTGAGTCTATAGACTTTTCGGGAGGGAGGGGGGGGGGTGAAAACAGGGTTTTTGGCCCCCACGGGGGGCAGGGTGCCCCCAATTGAAAAATTTCCATTAACAAAAACAAAAACGATCCCCTTAATGAATTTGAAACAATAACGCTATCTAACTATTTTTTAATCAATGACCAAGTAATATAATATAGAGTAAATTGGAACATAAATATAAACTAGATTATGTGCACTCGGTAGAGCGCATACCTTCGCCGCCGCTTTGAACCGTTCTCTCCCAAAATTTAATATAAGCTGCTATCTATAGATAGTAACTAATCGTCCCACCAAGTTTCAAGCAATATGGTTCAATACTTTTTGAGTTATTGAGTTATAAATGGCCTTGACCCTGACCTTTGACTGGATCACTCCCAAAATTTTACCAGATGGTTCCTGGACATTGACCAATTGTACCATCAAATTTCAAACCATTTGGTTGAATAGTTTTTGAGTTATAAATGACCATGACATTGAACTTTGACTGGATCACTCCCAAAATTCTACCAGTAGGTTACTGGACATGGACCAATCGCTTCACCAAATTTCAGGCAATTTGGTTGAACCCCTTTTCAGTTAAACAAATAACAAGATGATAAATAAATAAATAAGTAAACGACGGCTAATATTTGACCTTCCTGCGTTCTGCGAAGGTAATAAACAGTGAAAGTCCGAGGACATCTTCTCCACTATTTCTTCACTGATATCAAAAACAGACTATGGAAGTGCACGTTCCTCCTGTAAAGATGGCACAGTACAAATGTTTAACACTGAGGCGGTCGCCACAGTTTTGTTATTTTTCTCTCTAACTCCGCCCCTTTTCTCTCTAATAGTGAACAATGCAATGGCGAGCGCCATGAAATTGTGATTGCTCACTGCGTGATAGAACGAACACCGCCACCGTTTTAGAGGTGATGAAATTATTACTGAAGCCTACTAAAAAGAATTGAACTAATTGAAAAAGAAATTTGTTTCATTTTAAAAGTTATTTAAGACTTTGTATGGCTACTGCGTGATACAAAAAAAGAATGAACGCTTCTGTGCAGTGTCCAGTGTTGCCATACAATCAATGGAATTAAACTTTTTAATATATAGGCATGGAATTGTTTCACACAACTGTCAAAAAGATAATTAACTGAATATATATTCGGGATGACATCGAATTTTATTGGTACGATTCATTTCATAGTAAATTTTTCAATTTTCCCTAAATTTCAATGCACGATCACCGCCATATCGACTCGTCTAGTGTAATAGCAATTTTGAGAATGGTGAGCGCCATATCTGTAGAGAAAGACAACACCGCTATGGCGAGCGTCACAGTGTAATACGGGCTTTACGGCGGTTAGTGGTAGCCCAAGTAAGCGCAAAACGCGGAGTTGAAATGCCGGGACAAGTTAGGCGCTTATTTGGGCTGTATTAATGGAAAATTTAAATATCATCAAATGATAAAATTAATGAGAAGTGAGAATAAAAATAATTACATAATTAGTGTATATTTTTATACATTACCGAGAGAGAAAGAGGTTGTCCACAATATAGTTAGTTTGTGTCGTATACTGTCTCATTAACTGTATGTATTTCAGAAAATAATGTAATGTAAACATATTACGATTAGTAACAATTTGCCTTTCAATTTCAGTAACAGCATATATGCTGTTGATGGGAATTATGGAGGAGGTAATTTTGCACCAAAACTTATTGACGAAAATCCTTGGCTGGTGATAGATCTGCAGGCAAAGTACGGGATAAGGTTTATTCTTATCAGAGGTCGCATCGGGACTGCGAGGAAACTGCGAGACGCAAAAGTGAATAATTTAACATAAATGAAATAAATTTAAAACATTTTTGAAATTAATAGCAGTCAGCAATGCACAAATGAGTGCCTAATATATAGACAATTAATTTTCATGAAAGGAAAGATAGGCAATTTAAATAATTATTTCGTAATCCAATACGAATAACTAACTAGTAATTAGCATATGTAATGTAGGCATATCTATCAGAATTTATACGTAATCTATAGTTACTACAAAATACCAACGAATGTGGGTTTTCTGTTCTCAGGTTTTGCTCGGAAATAAACCACCAACGACTGGAGACTTCTCTTCCTACACTCAAGTGGGCTACATTGAAAAACCAACCATTGCCGACAAGTATCACATTGCCACTATCCCAGGACATGAGTTGTACCGCTATGTTGCCCTACAGGGAGTGAAGGGGAATCTTGCAATAGCGGAGGTAGAAGTATTTACTTGAACCAGATATGTAGTATCAGTATAATGATAATTAATATGAGGACAAACTAAAACTGGCTGAGATATTTCAAAACACGATAAAAATGCAGCTTGAAATTATTCAAATGCATAAATTTTTCTGCAATTGTTTGTCAAAGTAAATAAATTAAAACAGTATATCTTTAGTTATGTTTCAATAAGTTTGATTATTATTTTATTTAGAGACTTCAACAATCAGAACATTTGATTTTGAAAAAAGAGCAGTGTTGAATTGCCCAAAAGAACGGAATATTCGTCAAACCTATTAATCTTAAATATTTATCTCAACCTTATATTACCTAATTATCTTAAATATACATATTAACCATATATTACCTATTTATCTTAAATATTTATCTTAACCTTATATTACCTATTTATCTTAAATATTTATCTTAATCTTATATTACCTATTGATCTTAAATATTTATCTTAATCTTATATTACCTATTTATCTTAACCTTATATTACCTATTTATCTTGCCTATTTATCTTAACCTTGCATTACCTATTAATCTTAAATATTTATCCTAACCTTATATTACCTATTTATCTAACCTATTTATCTTAACCTTATATTACCTATTTATCTTACCTATTTATCTTAACCTTATATTAGGACCTATTTATCTTAACCTTATATTACCTATTTATCTTAACCATATATTACCTATTTATTTTTACCTCGGTTCTAGGACAACTCGCCGCTGGACAATTCGCCGCCGGACAACTCGCCGCGGACAATTCGCCGTTAGGACAACTCGCCGTTAGGACAACTCGCCGCGTGATTTATGTTTTGCCAGCGTATACATCATTTACATATATTTAAAAATACTATAAATTTGTACAATGATTTGTTTCTATCCGCTTAAGACTGACGTAAAACTGTAGTTGAGAAATTTCTTTGATTCAAATAATTAGTTTCTTTTGTTATATCTGTGAAGTATTTCAGGCCGCAAAAAATATTGAAGCTATTAATTTAAATTTAGAAGTGTTTAACGTCTTTTTCGGATCGAAAGGCTTTCTAGTTGACGTCAAAAATAAATTAAATACAAGGGACAGTAAAATAAATCAGAAAGCAAAGTGACTCCTTGAACAAAAGACACCAACCAAAGGTCTGTAACAATGCTCATGGATGCAGAAAAGTTACTTCGTGGATGCAATCACTTACAAAGGAATTATAAGAAAAGGAACACAAGCACAGGTGACTGCACTCACGCATAGATGAGGAGAATGAAGAGGTGATGGTAAATATAACTAATTAGCCTACCTAAGACAAAAATCTAAGACTTCGTAGTTATGAAACCTTTTATTTGAACTGATGTACTAGTTTTAAGCTAAAATATTTTTTAAACGTATGAAGAAGACACCGGAACTTTTTTCTTTCCAATAACAAATTATTTTTAGCAAAATACTTACAAATAGAACGAAGAAAATGCTATTGGTAATTTACAAGAAACACCATGTTTATATAATCGCAGTTGAAAAAACTTTATATTTAACTTTTGAAATGGAAAAAAACATTTATAAATACTGCTAAGAAAATTTTATAATTAATTTTCAGCATGCAGCTTATATTTTTTTATATATATAAATGCTGTATACGGCGGTAAAACATAAATCATACCCCTAGTTCTTTTGGCGGAGAATTGTCCTAGCGGCGAATTGTCCTAGCGGCGAGTTGTCCTCACGGCGAATTGTCTGCGGTGAATTGTCCGCGGCGAATTGTCCGGCGGCGAGTTGTCCGGTCACCTTTTACCTCATATTATCTATTTATCTTAACGCATATACAGGGTGTCCGACACTTTTGTTGCCAAACTTTAACATAAGGTTGCATTCGGCGAAATAAATACTTTTTATTATATGAAGGTATGGTCTAAAATGCTTGGTTAAAGAGTTACAAAGTTAGGAAAGTAGTATATGTACCATTTAATATTATTAGTTAACAATATTTTTTTAATGTTGCGGTAAGAAACAAAACATTTTTAACAGTAAATATTAGAAGCACAAGAAACATAATCTTAAATTAAGTTACATGTTTACAAAATGTGTTCAATTTACCGCTCATTTGTTGCGATGCAAGCGTTGAAACGTTTGTCCCGCAAGGATTCGTGAAACTCCTGGTGTCTGCTCGCGTCCGCCAATCATTGGACAAAAGTTTGAACGGCTATACGTTAACTAATAATAATAAATGGAACAGAATACGGATACTACTTTCCTAACCTTGTAACTCTTTAATTAAGCGTTTTAGACCATACCTTCATGGAATAAAAAGTGTTTATTTCAACGAATGCAACCTTATATTAAAGTTTGGACACCCTGTATATTACCTATTTATCTTAACCATATATTACCTATCTTATATATATGCCTTAAATATTCATCTATATCACATTACCTATTTATCTAAAATAAATATCTATATCTCATATTACCTATTTATTTTAAATTTTCGTACTAGGGATATATTACCTACGTACCATAAATAGTCGTTACCATATATTATTATTTGCCTTAAATCTTTGTCTCGACCATTATTTGCTATTCACCAAAATTAAATAGTTTTCTTGCCCATATAATGACTATATAGTACCATAAATATTCGTGTTAACCATATATTACTAATTTAACTTAAGTAATCGTTTCAACTCTATATTTGCCTATTAAAGCTTATTACAGCACATTTGCCTCATAGCCTTAAGTTATATATTAACTTTATTTATTATAATTATTATTTGTGAGTCGCATAACGTTTAAATAAAGCTTAATATTCTATCAAATGAGTTTAAAATAACCTTAATACATTCAATAATAAAGTAGAACTCCTCTAAAATGAAGCATTTTGTGTTATTTTCAGGAAATTTCCCGTGCAAAATAACCCCCCGGACAAAAAACGTGTAATAAACCCCGGTCAAATACTCTTTGGACAAAAACAATAGGTACCAAGTAAAAAATACCGGTATAGAAAACCCCTGTCAATATATAAAGCCTTATTCCTTTTTATTAATATAGTTAACATTATTCATTGCAAATAATGTTAATTATAGCTAGTGTTTTCTATTGCAGCAGTGGAACTCCTCCTCAACTAGTTACATAAAACTCCTCTCACTGTAGAGAGTTTGCTTCACTATAGGGGATTTAGGAGACGCATAGAAAACTGACTCATATACCCCCAATACCCTCATTGTATATATTATAAAATGGAATATTGATATAAGTGTATCGGGTACGGTGTGCCAGATCATTATAAAATCATGAAATGTGCAGTGCAACAAACTAGCATATACAACAAACCGCATAATATTCATTTATGTTTCAAAATAATCTTCATATATATGAAATATATAAAGATTACTTTGTAAAACTAAACAAAGATAACAAGAAATAAATAAATAAACTCTCAACATAAAGCCTGGTTCACACGGTCAGATTAATCTTAAGATCAATCGTAAGACCTGAGATCGGATGAAAACTCCGTCGCATTTAGACGCATCCGATTGATCTCCAGATCTGTCCAGGTCATGGTATAATAACAATGAAAGGTATGCTCACGCGCAAGTACTCTTCAACCCTCATATCCGTGCGGGAGTATTTTGTGACGTAACACATCCCATGTAGCAATGATTCTCGCGCCAATGTTGTCCCAATATTAACCCAAGAAACAATGCTTCTGGGATGTTAGAAAAGGAGTTTTTACCATGCCATTTCGAGGGAATGGACCTCTAAAGTTATTATTTTCTGATCTCTATAAATATGTTTAACCGAAAAATAGTTTAATCCATGATGTTGTTAATTAGCTGAGACTGTTTACTAAAGAACCCCTAATTTTGAAACAAAGGAAAATAATTAAATTAATTAATGTTCATTAAATCTTATTTACCATTTTTTGATTGCTTGCATGCAAGTTCCTTAATATTATGATTTCTTATACAATGAATAATCAGGTGTAAATTTTGAAGAGTATAATGGTGGCTGTCGTAGGCGGTTAGGCTTCCTTAATAAGTCTCGCAAAGGAGCTTTCGTATCGGTAAAAGGAGCTTTTCGCTGTTTTTTTTTTGTTTCTTTTTCACTGCATATTATATAAAATAATTATATGCTGCAAAATACCCAGTTAGCTTTGCCTAGACTTAAGAGTTTCGCTGAACTCGTAGTTCCAGTTATTCGAAATTAACATGTTTCAGATAGTTGTAAGGTTATAAAGTATAAAAGCAGTAAAGTGTTTCTTATTAATTTCTTTTCACTGCAATTATAATATTATTAGTAGTTACAATTTAGTTAGATTAAAAATAAGTCAAATAGTATGAGAAATACCGTGGAGTTGATATTCATAGCGGTAGTGAGGAAATGATATTCAAATATCGTGTGAGTATTGACAGTGAAGTCAATATTGGAATAAGTGATAAGAAATGCCATTGCTATGGACAATTAGTCTAACGGACATTGCGTTCACGGACAATTAGTCTAACGGACATTGCGTATACGGACAAATTATTAGTTTAACGGACATTCTGTCCACGGACGGTTCCTCTAACGGATATTCCACAGTTCGTCTAACGGACATTCCACAGTTCATCTAACGGACATTCTACAGTTCATTTAACGGACATTCCACAGTTCGTCTAACGGACATTCCACAGTTCATCTAACGGACATTCTGGCCACGGACAGTATAGTCTAAAGGACATTCCGTGCCTTACAAGGTATTATTGACATTTTTCAGTAATTATTATTTCATGTGCCTAGATAGAGAATTCCAATCAATGAATTCTAATATAGAAGTAAAATCTATACGTCGGGAATATCCATTATATCAATAGTAATTATAATAACTAACTGCGTGTAAAGGGAACATAGTCACATTCAGAGAAAGAGAGTAGCTATAGTTTGATGAAAAAGAAGGCCATCAATTACTTATTTGTTTTACATATGAGTAACGATCAGGTCTGTTTTAACTAAAGATTAAATAAATGTCACACAAAACTTACTTATATTTCAGAATATTCTAGGCATGAACAAAACTTAAGACCCCAATAAAAGAACAGGGAACAAACTAGTTAATAACTGATCAGAAATGCAGAGAAGAATTTATAATAGTTAATATGAAAAAATTTAGAACTCAAAAAGATATCACCTATTGAGGTATACATGGACCACCTTCCAATTTGGGATAAACAAATTACAGAAATATTAAAAACACAAAAGATAAACAGCGCATATTTAGTAAAGATTATCCTGAAAGACATCAATTCTAATACAAATTTCATAATTTAACTATTTTAGACTTATTTCAACTGTCAATTCCCTATCTTGCAAGTAGTCTGTTATGGGTCCATCCAAGGGCATGACGTGATGGACTCTCTATAACTTCAATGGGGCTTCAAGAGTCTTGTAATATTCATAACGATGAGCAAATCAAATCCATCGTCAAAGAAATCGAAAGTATCGACTTGCATATAAGTTATGTTGCATTTTTTACTAATTACACCATCCTTAGCAAAAGGCCAATACTCCTCTGGTCTTTCTTACACTACTGGAATATTTGTCATAAAGACGTTATAACAGTTACCTATCTACATGTCTTCTTTTTTGCCTTTTTATACTGACCGAGATCATGCACACCTCCCGGGTCACTCACTCAGCAGACGGTGTTCTGACGTCAGGCCAAATTGGCCACAGATTGCCTAGCTCCCACGTGATTTCCGTCCCATCTACCCCTCCCGCTCCAAATCCCTTTCCTACACGACCTTATGTGATTGGCGTAATTCCCCTGAGTGATCCATGTCCCGCACACCCCCACAATCCAGCTTCCAAACCCTTCCCAACACCACCGCATTCACCAATCTGTCATTCTCCATCTTCATTGCATGTCCAATCCTTTTCAACACACACTCTTCTCAATCTTCCACGCCACACTCTTTACCCCAGTACATTCTTTACATCATGCATGTTCATTTCTCTCTCTTGCCTCTGTCTCAAAGGATCCCTATTTCTGTCACTCCAAACAAATCTAAAACCGTGCACAGACATTTCGTCCACGACATTTCGTCCACGGACATCTTGTCCACGGACATTTCGTCCACGAAATGCTTTATATTGTAGTATAGTTATAATGTGTAGTGTTTGCATTATTTATTATACATTATTTATATGTATTCTGCAATATAAATGTAGAAACACCCTCTTTTGATGGTCTTTGTCTTTATTCTCATCGCAATCTTCTTCTCATGCTCCTACTGGCCGGTAACAGGAAAATAATTAAACTGAATACTTTAATCAATGATTACAGGCAGGCCTCGCTTTTATTGTACTTCGGTCTTATAAAATCTGTAATAATAGCGAGGCATGTCTCGAAGATATTGGTTCAGAAATTAGTTTTTTATGACATAATGTTTTTCAACAATGACTACATAAAATACATGCATTCATATAATATACTACTGAACAAGTGATTGATAATTAAATATGATATGAGAGAATTAGCTAGATATTGGTACTTTTTAGTGTTAAGTTTAATTGTATAAACGTGAACACGTCCGTATTTTCGGACTCATAATAAAAAGCACATAAAATAATTAATATTTACCTCCATTGTAATTACTTTACTCTCTTTCTTACGTTTCCACTTTTAGTCTTGTTAGTACCCTGTTATTTCAGTTCCTTATTTTAAATACTCTTAACTCATTAAATAATGCAAAATATTAAAGGAAGTGAAGAATTAAATGATACAGTCAACCCGTTAAGCATATCTAATTTTATAATTGTAATCGATAGAGAAAACATTTTTTATGTGTCTATATGATATATTTACTGCCCCTTTAAAATACAAAATATAGCAATTTGTAGACGAAATATCCGTGGACAAAATGTCCTGGAACCAACTAAAACACCTCTCCATTCACGACTGCATCCTCTTAACCTCCTTCTTCCACCATACTCTTACTTGACTACCAAAAAGCAACTCACTTCACCATTCTCGCTTGCAACCTCTTACTTATTATCCTCACTCATGGTTTGACGTTTACCCACATCAACCCATCTTTTTTCGCTCCCACCCATGGACCAAACATCCTAATCTCATTCCCCTAATCACTCCCAAACACCAAACGTTCCTCTTTTGCTTGCCTTATTGTTTTGTTCCTCAAACTTATCCATCAACCCCTTACCGCAACCACTCCCTCCTCCATCTCTCCCTCTTCCACAAACAGAGTTGTGGCATCTGCAGCCAGCAGTTCACTCACTCTTACACTCTTTACTTCGGAACTACCTCTCTCAACTCTTTCTTCCGCAAAAGAGCTCCCCGACACCCATTTCCACTCTGCCCCTACTTCACGATCCACCCTTGCAGCTCTAGCCTCTCCAGCCTGCCTCTGTGACAGGACATATTACCCCCCATGCAAAAAAAAATGAGAACGCGGTCAAAAAACCGCATTGCAAAATACCCCCCAGGACAAAAAAGTTTAATAAACCCCCGGTCAAATACCCACAGGCTTGAATCTACTTATAATAATATAAGTTGAATCTACTTATAATAATATAAGTTGAATCTACTTATAATAATATAAGTTGAATCTACTTATAATAATATAAGTTGAATCTACTTATAATAATATAAGTTGAATCTACTTATAATAATATAAGTTGAATCTACTTAAAATAACACTAGCTACTTGAAGATGGCCAGATATTTGATGAGGAATCTGGAGAAGACGTTGTTACTATTGACAAAAATTTAGGTGATATCCAATAAATATTGAGTCTTACTTGACAGTGACGCGATAATACCTCTTAGAACCTCGAATGACAGAAGAACATAATGTAAGAAAGAAATAAAGATAGAAAATGGAAGAACGAAAATCTGTCAACGACAAATACCTAAATCGATATCTTTTATACACATATACCTTCAGTAGTTAAGTGTTATATGGAAATACAACCTAATATGGGTAAGGTCGACAAGCCTGACTTAAATGTATCACAGTATCGAACCAGAATCGGAGGGAAATTATAAACCTTCGTATATTGCAGGCAATGCAATCTGCATCACAAGTTATCATATATACAAGGTGACGTTTGGTAATGAACAAACGGTTATATATGTGAATCCAAAAACAAAAATATACATATTTTGTATCACACAGAGTGTTTTAGTACTCAGTAACTATTATTTTTCGTTAATAAATAGTTTATATTCATATTCTGTTATTACTCTTCTCAAATTCACAAGTATACAGTTATACTATGAAAATCGCACAAGTTATCAAACTGCGATGTGTTGTGTCGCTTGGTGCACTTTTGCACCAACATATTTTTTTAGCTTACTTATTTAAAATATAGAAACAATCATGCGTTAAAAACAGTTGTTTTGTGATGCCTGAACCCTACTTGAAAACATATGTGAGTTTCATATCCATATAAATGCTTCATTTTATCTCGTCGTATATAAGTTTCCTTTAATCTGTCCCTCGCCTCCTCCACTTTTCTCTGCAATTCTCTCCATCTCACATTCCCTCTCTTAGCCCTCAATCTCATCATAACCGAGACATGTTCCACATTTTCTCCTCTCAACATCTCACTCATCCCTCAGACACGTTCCACATTCTCTCCTCTCAACATCTCCTCTTGCCACACCAGCCATGAGTTCTCAACTCTACCACTCATTTCACCACAAATTTCCCCCGCTAACTACGTCATCACCCTTACCAGATCACCCCATCTCCTTCATCTTATCGTATCTCTATTTCTCCTATTCCTATCCTTGTTCCTTCCTTATACTCATCTCTCCCCTTCGTCCTCCTCTAAGCACTCCCATTTTATCCTTTTTAATCTTCTCTTCTCAGTCGCTATCCCCTTTTTCACATTTGTTCTTATGGTCGTATTCTTGGGCCTAAGATCTGACAACCAAAACTCCACCAAATCTTATTGTACTCTTCTCACCAACCTATGTCACAATAATTGAAACGTTAAATGGATGTTTATTATTGAGTAATTCACTAAGATCATTCTACAGACAATTAATAATAACAATCCCAGAGAGAGAGAGAGAGAGAGAGATAGAAAGCTTAAAAAATACTCAAGTTACCCAACGAAAATTAAACAATTCTAATATCATACAAATTAGATCATATTCATAATGAATTTGAATAAAACTTTGAATGTTTTGATGTTAAATTATAAAATGAAATTGACATTATAAAATTATTTTAGTAAATAGCATTTATTTCACTTTTAATCCCATAATTTTCACAATTTGATAAATAGAAGCCACTGTACATATAAGGGTCCGAACTGTAGTCTCTCTTTCAGATTTCTTGGAAAACATTTTACCATTTTTTGAAGCGAGGGTGAAACCTCGCATATAAATAATAGAAAGTCAATAGTAACTCACACAAAATTTATTATCTTTTTATTTAAGTAAATCGAGACTAATTTATTCTTTCAATTTCGTTTATATTCAAAAATCACTTGATGATTTTGTATGGTAAATTCAGAGTTACCAAACAAATCCACATTTAACACCTATATAATTTAAGTTGCTATTTTAATTATTTTATAATCTTTTCTAATATGACATAGCTTGTGGCGCTGACCAATAGCTCAGAATTTACCCCATGTTTATCAATCTATTTTAATTAATTAGAACACGTGGTTTGAACCCCGCTATAAAAATTGAGTAAATTTGAACAATTGTTATAACAACATTTATTCTATATTTCAGCATCAACATTTACTTTCAATTTAAAAAGATAGATTGTGAGACGCAATTTAAATCACTAATTAGAATTTAAACTACATCTAAAATGAGATTTTCAAATACAGCTGCAAAAAAGGAATTACGAAAATATATACTTATATATAATACAGGGAGTGAAATTTTTTTAATGAATCAATTTAATCGAAACTAAATAAATATTGAATTTACGTTCTTCCTTGTTCAAATTATTGTGACAGTTTGTCTGTATGTTTTAATTTATATCTCATCAGTAAAATTTACAGCATTTGACATAATATAACGATAAAATATTTTTTCTAGTATAGGCAATAATGAAACCATTTTTATTGGGTAACTCATCTATTTAAAAATATAAATTAGTTTTGAAAATAATTCATTATATATAATATTGAAGCTAATACTTGTTATAGCATTAATAAATACTGTTCGAAATAATAATTTAAATTCATAATTAATTACTGATAAGCTAAGCTAAAATGTATTTCTTCTTGTAGAAACTAGTCACCACGTATAAATTATGTTTATCATTATATACCTAAATATGACATTTTACCTATTTTTTATAACTACATTAAGGAAATTCAATAATTAAATCATCCTAATGACTTCTATTGATTAGTGAATTTCTCTTACGATTATTCTACAGTCATTGAAATACAAAAATTCAAAGGAGATGGAAAACCAAAAAATATATTAGTTACCCAATAAAATTAAACTCTTTTAATATTATAAGAACTATTTTATACGATACAAAATTAGATGAAATTTTAAAAATTTTGATGTAAAATAATAAAATTATAGAGTAATTATAAGTTTATTCTATCAAAAAGTACTTGTTTTACTTTTAATTTTAAAGTGTTACCAATTTAATAAATAGAATTTACTGTATATATGACTTGCCATGTTGTTGTTTTCAAATTTGATTTCTTGGAGAACATTTTACCATTTTTTGAAACGAGGGTGAAACCTCGTATAAAAATAATAGAAGATTTAAAAAATAATGTAATTTACATTCAATGTGTGAAATAAATCAATTAATATTTAAAAATTAGAAGAATGTACATAATGTTGTTATTATAGGGGAAGTTCCGAGTTATCGAACAGCTCCTCATTTTCTTCGTAGGTATTTAGTCGACAGAAACTGAGGTCTCAACTTGAGGCAGTTTCAAAATGTAGAATTTGTTTTTTATTAAATGACTTCAAAGAGACCTGAGTGTATGTCACAAAATTCGCTTGCAGGAGTCTCTTTAGATTTAGTGTCAGATCTGCATTGAAGCTGGGGACAGACACTTCAAACAATTATTGTAATTTTAATAACATTGTAATAGGTTGTTTAATAATTGATCTTGTTTCTAATCATCTTTATTAGTAATGTACAAGGTGGATTCGTTCGTAAATGTCAGAAATATACCCGTAGATAGAATACGTAAATCATTACCAGAAATAATAACATTAAATCTTAATACTAAATACAACATAGGTACTAAGGTCTATTATGTTTAATTTTTCTCTTATAACCATTTGTTAGGAATTTATGTACTTGTTAATACATAGGTAGGAGTCCTTTTTAAAAATCTGTATCTTGAAAACTAAGCCGTTAGATAATTTAGGTTTGCGTGAAACTATGTTTATTTTATGTGAATATGTATATAAAAAATTATCCCAGAATCAGGGTATCAATATCAATATTTTTTATTCAAGAATAGTTTTTTTAAGCAAACTGTCAAATTTTGGTGGAAGTTAAATGAAATACCCTGTTTAATTTTCTTATTATGATCGAAAAGGTGGAACCGTTTGATAATAGGGATTCAGGCTAATGAATATCATAACATGTACAGATAATTCGAATTACTTTTTAGCAAGGGATATTATATCCAGTTCTTCAGTTATTAAACTCACAGACAGAAGATATTTTTTGAAGTTAATGTCTTTGTTTGATTCCTAATTTATAAATTTCAAGTTGGAAGGACTGTAAATATTTGAAAACATTTCTCTCCTGTTGATAAATCGATAGACGGTCATTAGTAATAGAATAAAATATTGTAACTTTGTTTTTAAAAATATTATATAAAAAATATGAAATTATTTCACAACTGCAGCGCCATCTTCTGAAGAAATTCAGAGTTAGAACAAATGACAGAGCGCATGCGCACGATATCCCTAACTTTGCACTTTTAGTATGTTTTTATTCACATTCTAGCTTATTTTATATTAAATTACCTTTGTACTATATTAAATAAATCATTAATTGATTTATATTTTTCTCAGCTATTATTTTTTATCCAAGCTTTAATAATTAAAATATAAACAAGTTACCCCAAAATATTCACATTTCCAAAATAATAATATAAAAAATTCTATTGTCTATGTTCAAATATAAAATTTGATTAAAAGATTGGTTTCAAGAACTTCATATATTTGCATTACATGTCAAGCATATAATAACTATTTGAAAATTATTTTTTCATCATATATGTACTTCAGGCTCCGTGTTTTATATTAATGGCTGAATATAAAACAGGTTTTCTATATCTTTAGTTATTTTTCCAGCGAGAATAAACCGGGTTTTTTTCTGTTTGCAGAGCGCATTTAAAAAATGGAAATAAAATAATGAAATATAATGGTATCATAGTTACTAATTCTTTTAAAATTAAATTATTTAGTTAGAAAAAATACCGACTTGTTATATTGAATACTGTATTTAGAAAAGTTTTTGTCTCCTGGGCGTATATGAAACTAATTTAATACTAATAATATAACTAATTATGACAGCAATTTTCTGTTTTCTGGGCACATTTCAAAATGAAATACTAACAATATAATGATAATGACAAATTCATTGAACAAATCGACATTGTCAAATTAAATAATTTATTCAGAGAAGTTTGCAATATATCTCAGTCCTTTAGCAAATTGTCATTTCTGTAGCGTTGACGCCACATGAATTCACACAAATACCCACCTATAGTTCTTCGATTAAAGGCTGCTTCACACATGACAGGGATCCGTCCAAGACGTCTCCGGTCCGTTTCCGCCACTCTCCTCTCAGTGCTTCAGTGTCAGTGAAAAAATATATCGTTACTTTAATTTCAACGGACCTATTCACACAGTACCGGCTCTCCTCAGACCTCAGTGATAAAAATTCACTGACCGGTGACGTCCCGGACGGATCACTGACATAAACCTGATACCTAGTTGACAATCAAAACAAATGGTGTACATTCTTTTTCTTCAGACTGAAAATTTCTTAAATTAGTAAGTCGGAAGTAAAATAGGTTTTGTAGAGTTTTGATTATAAAAATCTTTAAAAGCATATAAAATTTAAAATTTGCTACCAAATTCGATGCGGTTTGCAGCAAAATGATAAGGAACATTAGCCTCGTTGAATAAGGAAATAGAAATATTTGCTTGGAGGGGACCTTTAAAGGTGCTCTAATAAAGCAATGATCATTAAATAATAACTTTTATGTACTATGTATCCATGATTTAATTTAATTTTCTATATTTTCAAATTTCCAAAAAAAATCAATAAATTCAATAACGAAGTACTTTGTATCAAATCAATAAATAAAAATTGAAATGTATAATGCAATGGCATGTAAAAATATTTAAAAATATCAAATCACAGCTTCTTTTAAATCTGAAAAGTCTATCGAGTAAGAAACCTCTAACATAAAAATAATATATTATGAACAGTTTTAAAGTGTGAACAAAATATATATTTCATAAATATTTGTCCCTTTATGGCGGTCTGTTATGGACTTAACTCATTAACTTTACCTCAAACTGTACCTTGAAAGATTTTAAACAAATACTATTATACTGTCATAGTTATAAAAATTAAACTTAGATTAAATAAGGTAAGTTCTGATTTATCAGTCCTTTCACATTTGCGATCATAAGAAATAACGAGTTAAAATGTTAATTATATCTTCATTTTTTCTATTGATTAATAACCTGGAACAGTTCGATAATTGAGAACTTACACTAATTTCGAAGATAATTATTTTGATAAATTATAATATTCTTCTGATATACGAAGTTGTACCTCGCTACAAAAATACAATCAATATATAAGATATATCATAACTAGAGCTCGGACATAGGGGCACTTAAAAAAGAACAGTAGTAGCGGTCAAAATGAGCACTTGTAGCGCTATAAATGTGCAGTAGGAGCGATAGAAAAGAGCATTTGGGGCACTTATCGGGGCATTTGGGGCCCCGATAAATAATTCATTTTGAAAAATCATTATGTAAATATGTACGGCTCAAAAGTATTGTGCAATACTTGAAAAAACATAAGAAAAAGAACAATAGATGTTGAAACCAAAATGAACGTATACAGTACCTATAATAATTGGAATCTATATTGAGTCTATAATGTTACAGAAAATTTTAGCATCACATGTTGTTGAGGTTTATTAACAAGATAAAACCATTACTTCCTTAACATTTTTTTTGACACTTCATCGTCTATCTGACCAAATATTTCAATAAAAAGAATAATCTCTACTTCTTTGGAAGTAACAGGGGCACTAGCATAGCAGGAAACATCTTAGGGAGTCAGTTCGGGAAAGATTTCAGTCTGTTTTCTTCGCTACGCCTTGCAAAACATTCAACCCAGCATTTACTTACTCAAACAAATGTACGAAAATATAAGGTATGTAAAATAAAACAAAGATATTAGCAGCTAAATAGATATGAATTACGTGAAAATCTAGGGTTAATATTAGAATAGTTACACCTTTTTTAATTTTTATAGAACTTTTCTAATCAAAGAAAATGTATAGGAAAAGGGTAACAAAATTAAATTATTAAAAAAACTGAACAACAATACATTAACTCATTAAGTGAATGTAGTCAAATTAATCAATGCATGACTAGATTGATGGTAGACATAGAATATATTTGTTAAACCATATAATCTAAAGTTGTCATTGTAAGAACTACATGGCACTTATAGAACGGATATTTTTTGCACGATAAAAGATCGTCCGCTGTACGAGCTATATCTGTTATATGATTTCTCTTCAACATTTGAAATTAGTTAACTATCAGAAAATAATTACGGATACAATTTCTTTGACTGTACCTAGGCAATAGCACACAAACACATACCCTGGTATTTCACTGAAGCTATCTCTCTATCAATATCAAATTCGCATTTAAATCTATTTTTAGTTTAAGTATATTTATACGAACTAATTATTGGTAATATGAAGGATGGGGAAAGAAATGTATAAATTAAAATGGCTACATAAATAAACAGTCTCATTAATCACTGGCATATAGCTATGTGAAATTAGTTCGATCATGAACCATTAAACACACTTAAAAGTGCAGTTGTCCACCCGGTAAGAATGATACAGTTATTTGACATTACTCAATCTTGGCGCGCAATTGAAGTCAACCAGAGTACATATGGAGCATTTCGGGGCGTTTTGAGCATTTTGGGGCGTTTATAGCGTTTGGAGCATTATGAGCGCTAGTGGCATTTAACTTATAAATGCTCCAATGTCCGAGCCTTAATCATAACTATACATAATAGGAAAAAATATTTTTACATTGTATTACGTACAAAAAGTACATAGTTAGGGATATCGTGCGCATGCGCTCTGTCATATTTTGGAACAGTGAATCTCCTCTGTAGGTAGCGCTGCTTTGTGAATTTTTTTTTTTCAAGGGATAGTAAAGTCAAAATCAAAGAATCGCCAAATTGGTTTTAAATCGATTCTGAATATTCAATTATGTAATATTTGAATGCTCGTTTATTTTTAAAATGTTCATATAAAAAGTATATAATAAAATTAGCGACACCTAGCAGAAGTATTACCACTCATTAGTATGTACGTGAGTATGTTTGTTGTTTTCATATCAATTTAGGTATGCAGTAATCATGCTTTGTTTGCGTCAAAATGGTGAAAATATTATGAGAATTCGTAGACAAGAAGGTATATATAGTAATAAAAATAAAGCCATCTCTTCACTTGAGCAAGAATCTAGGTAGAAACTTATCTCAGTTGGTATGTATACAAGATGGCGACCCTGATTGTGACGCCATCTACCGTTAGCATTTGTTAGGAAATTAATTATATATAAAATGATATATCTCCATTATTAGATTTTATTGAACATTGCAATGTCACACGATATACTTTATTCTCACTAAGCAATCGTTTGACATTAAAATTGTTGAACCAAAAAATGACTGTACTGTCCCTTTAAATAATATTTTTAAAAACAAAGTTACAATATTTTATTCTATTACTAATGACCGTCTATCGATTTATCAACAGGAGAGAAAAATTTGTTCTAATATTTACAGCGACCTTTTCAACTTTTAATTGTTATTGTTTTAATGGAAAAATTTATTGTCTTTTTTTTTTAAACAAAACAAAATTTATAGTCTTTAAACATAAATAATACCACTGTCTGTTGTTTAATTACTGATGAACTGGATATAATATCCCTTACTGAAATACAGTTTGAATTATTTGGTTCCTGGAAATAAGCCCACAGTAAAATTGCCCGCAGTAAAAAAGCCCACAGGAAAAGTACCCACAGGGAAATATGCCCACAAGGAAAAATGCCCAAAGGAAAAGTGCCCAAAGGAAAAGTGCCCAAAGGGAAAGTGCCCACAAGGAAAAAAGCCCAAAAGTATAAACGCCCTCAGGAAAAAACCCACACTACCTAATATTTGTAATACAGAAAAACATGAAGGTGTTTTAAATAAGGGCATACGTTTTAACGGCAAATATTCTAAAAGACTGTTGTTTTCATTCATTTTAGTATAGGGTTTAACGTCAGCTTTCAGCCATTTCGACTATGCCTATAAGCAAAGAATAATTGAAATGGTAAAATGAAAATCACAGATGATTTTCGAATTTTTATAATATAAAATATAATTTCAACAAGTATCATGGCTTACTTAATATACTTACTATATACTTACGTAAGCCATGCAAGTATACAATGATTAATCTTATTGATGAAGGCTTTCAAAATGAGACAAAAGGTGCAAGACATAGAAAACTAATTGAATATTCGTGCCTTTGTAAACTTATGCCCTTATTTAAAACACATTTATGTTATTCTGTATTTTAAAAACTATGTAGTTGTGGGCTTTTATACCTGTGGGCTTATTTCTTTTTGATCGTTTTTCCCTGTGGGCTTTTTTCTTTGTGGGCTTCTTTCCGGTCACCGAATTATTTGTACATATTATGATATTCATTAGTCTAAGTCTGAATTATCGGACGGTCTCACTTCTTCGATCGTAAAAGAAAATTAAACAAGGTGTTTCATTTTAGTTTCAACAAAATTTGACAGATTGCATAAAAAAAATTTATCTTGAATAACAAAATGTTCAAAAATGCTTCGTTAACGATTTTTTAGGGTAATATCTGACAATAAAGGGAATTTTCATATAAAACAAACATTGTTTCACGAAACTCTGTATAATAAAAACGGCTTAGTTTTCTAGATACTGAGTTTTAAAAGAACTTCTACCTAGATATTAACAAGTATTTAAGTTCTTAACAAATAGTTATTAGTGGAAAATTATATACAAGAGACATTAAAACAGTGCCTAAATGTACAATAATTGTTCGAAGTGTCTGTCCCCAGCTTCAATGCAGATCTGACACTAAATCTAAAGAGACTCCTGCAAGCGAAATTCGTGACATACACTCAGGTCTCTTTGAAGTCATTTAATAAAAAACAAATTCTAAATTTTGAAGCTGCCTCAAGTTGAGACCTCAGTTTCTGTCGACTAAATACCCACAAAGAAAATCAGGAGCTGTTCGATAACTCGGAACTTCCCTCTAATAACATAGGTACATTATTTCTAATATTAATTGATTGCAATAATAAATAGCCTCGATTTATTTCATACGACAAATGTAAAACTATAACAATTTTCTATTATTTTTATGCGAGGTTTCACCCTCGCTTCAAAAAATGGTAAAATGTTCTCCAAGAAATCGAATTCGAAAACAACAGCATTGATAGTGATATATAGAGTGATTTATATTTATCAAACTATTAAATTCTGAGATTAAAAGTAAAATGTATACTCTTTTCTAAGATAAACTCATTATTTCAATTTAATTTTATAATTTAAAATAAAAAATTGAAAGTTCATTCCAATTTCGAACCGTATAAATCAATTCATATAATATTAGAAGACTTAAATTTTATTGGGTAACTCTTATATTTTATTTTTCAATCTCCTTTGAATTTTCGTATTTTAATGGTTGTAGAATAATTTTAAGAGGAATTTACTAATTGATGTACAATTTTGGAATGCTTCAATTGTTTAAATTTTATATATAATAATAAAATCATAGATCAATGGCCATATTTGAGCACCTGTTCAATGTACATATTGTGAATATATATATATAATTTATACGATAAGCTTAGTTTCTACAAGAAAAAAAATACAATATAGCTTAGCTTAACAGTAATGAATTGTGAAATTAAATTATTTATTCCAGCAGCATTTTTATTGTTATAAGAAATACCAGCTGCAGTGTTACATGATGGTTATTTTCAAATCTAGTTTATCTAATTCTTAATACATGAGTTACCCATAAAAACTGTTCAATATTGTAAATACAAGAAAAAAATGTTCTGGCACCATGTTTGTTATTGATGTTATATCAGTATGAAATTAAATAAATTTATTGTTTTTAGTTTCATACTCTATCTTTAATGATACAGTCTTTCTTTTTCCACTCCCTGTATTATTTATTTCGAATTCATTTTATCTCATTTTTTGTAGAGGTGATTGAACCTCGCATTTTAGTTGAGGTTTAAATTTTAATTAGTGTAATTTGTATGCTGAAATATAGAGTAATTAAATATTGTTATAACAATTCTTGAAATTTCTTCCTTTTTTTTGTAGCGGGATTCAAACCACGTGTTCTAATTAATTAAAATAGATTGATAAATTATAATTAAAGGGTAAATTCTGAGTTATCGGACGGTACCACATTTATATAAATATTGTTTATTGTAAGAATAAATAATACACAAAATAATGACTTTAATTATACATAGAGTTGTTTTAAATATGATCGAATATGTGGATCTGTTTAATAAATCGGAACTTACCCTACAAAATCATTTGGTGATTAGAAAGAATAAATTAGATTCGATTTATAATTCGATAATTTTACTTTTTTTGAATTAATTACTATCTTTTCTATTATTTTTGTGCAAGGTTTCACCCTCGCTTCTAACATTGTACATTGTTCTGTAAATTTCAAGAAATCTCAGAATAAGACAACAGTTTGGAACGTTATATGTACAGCGGCTTCTATTTATCAAATTGTGAAATTTATGGAATTAAGAGTGGAATAAAAATTATTTATTAAAATAATTTATTTAGATCAGTTTCATTTTATATTTCAACATCAAAATATTGAAAAATTTATCAAAATTCAGAAAGGCGTATATATATAATTTATATGATATTATCATTGTTCAATTTTCGTTGGGTAACTTGGCTATTTTTTAGTTCTCTGTCTCTTTGGAATTGTTATCATTCAATGACTGTAGAATAATCTTAGTGGAAATAAACTTAGTAATGTACGTGATTTGAACATAGCAGTTTTTTCAAAAATCTAACTATATAAAACAGAATGAAAATTAAAATATTCAACATTTTTACTTGTTTGTGTAAAATAAATATTATTATAAAATAGATTATTAGCAACGAATAGAGAATTAAAAGTTTAAATTTTATTTGCACGACCGTGAAGATAAATGGATCACTGTATGTATATATATATTCTATTACATAATAAGGAGTAGGTAACTAGGTATCATTTTCTACTATTTATGCTATTCATTTTTCTACTCAAGAAGGTTATGGAAGAGACAAAACCAAATCATGAATACTCTGCTCACATCTTGTGTATGGTAACGGTAGAAAATCCAGGATGTAAATAATAAAGTTGTATCTTGATCAAGTTCATTTTATGTTAATTAGAGAATAATAGCCTGCTCCTTGATCATTAAAAACGATGAGAACAATAATGATCTACCATCCCTATTTGCATTCATTTCATACCATGTATCGATGAACTGGGCAAAACATTTATTTAAATGAATATTGTTCAAGTTCGAAACATTAAAATGCAAATGTTTAGAAAAGAAGTAAGGCAGAGAAGTGGGTATTTGCTTCGATTTCCCTATTGGCTAGGTTAGAGGTCTAATTAAAAGCTAGTTAGAGGTCTAATTGAATGCCAGTTAGAGGTTTAATTGAATGCCAGTTAGAGGTCTAATTGAATGCCAGTTAGAGGTCTAATTGAATGCCAGTTAGAGGTCTAATTAAATGCTAGTTAGAGGTCTAATTAAATGCTAGTTAGAGGTCTAATAGAATGCCAGTTAGAGGTCTAATTGAATGCCAGTTAGAGGTCTAATTAAATGCTAGTTAGAAGTCTAATAGAATGCCAGTTAGAGGTCTAATTGAATGCCAGTTAGAGGTTTAATTGAATGCCAGTTAGAGGTCTAATTGAATGCCAGTTAGAGGTCTAATTAAATGCTAGTTAGAGGTCTAATTGAATGCCAGTTAGAGGTCTAATTAAATGCTAGTTAGAGGTCTAATAGAATGCCAGTTAGAGGTCTAATTGAATGCCAGTTAGAGGTTTAATTGAATGCCAGTTAGAGGTCTAATTGAATGCCAGTTAGAGGTCTAATTAAATGCTAGTTAGAGGTCTAATTGAATGCCAGTTAGAGGTCTAATTAAATGCTAGTTAGATGTCTAATAGAATGCCAGTTAGAGGTCTAATTGAATGCCAGTTAGAGGTCTAATTAAATGCTAGTTAGAAGTCTAATAGAATGCCAGTTAGAGGTCTAATTGAATGCCAGTTAGAGGTTTAATTGAATGCCAGTTAGAGGTCTAATTGAATGCCAGTTAGAGGTCTAATTAAATGCTAGTTAGAGGTCTAATTGAATGCCAGTTAGAGGTCTAATTAAATGCTAGTTAGAGGTCTAATAGAATGCCAGTTAGAGGTCTAATAGAATGCCAGTTAGAGGTTTAATTGAATGCCAGTTAGAGGTCTAATTGAATGCCAGTTAGAGGTCTAATTAAATGCTAGTTAGAGGTCTAATTGAATGCCAGTTAGAGGTCTAATTAAATGCTAGTTAGAGGTCTAATTGAATGCCAGTTAGAGGTCTAATTAAATGCTAGTTAGAGGTCTAATAGAATGCCAGTTAGAGGTCTAATTGAATGCCAGTTAGAGGTCTAATTGAATGCCAGTTAGAGGTCTAATTGAATGCTAGTTAGAGGTCTAATTGAATGGAGAATTTAGGAAATAATATCAAGCTGAGTACAGACCGAAAAAGTAGTATGACTATGTGTGGATTTGGGGAGAAGATTGTTGAGGTAGTTAGAAACGATGATAATTTCTGGTTAGATTTCAGCTGACCAAAAAAAGACGATTACCGTTTATAATTAGAATTTATTTTGATGTTATGATTTAGTTAGTTCTGGAGATGATGTACGCAGACCGACTAATCCAAAGAATATATGATTGTACCCAAACTTGAAATTCGTAATTATTCATGAGATAGCCTCCCTTTAATTATAATTATTGTAGGAAACTATTCCAATGTCATCCAGTTTGATATAGTAACCAGTAAAAGTAGTTTGTTTCATTATTAACCCAAGTCAAGAAGCGTTTTAGTACTTATTTTCGAACAAGACGAACCCGGCTATGTTAAAATGGCGCTCGGATATCTTATTGAATAAATAGTTGAGCTAGCTACCATTAATTTAAATAATGCTGCTCAGTAGATCAGTGGTATGAATGTTTGCCTGATGTGAGCAAGGGCGAGCGTTCGCGTCCCGAATTGACTCAGTGGGATATAGTGTGCCCGGTTCTAGGTATATGTTAATATGTGTTTTAATGGAATCAGCATATTTAATTATGTATGATTACATACTCTATTCATCTAAATAATACTAATTTAGGAAAAAGAAAATTTAATTTATTTTTTAAAAAGTGCCATCTGCCAAATAGCACAAGCTTTGCACGAGTCATTGACGCCATCTTGTTGTATTCCACAAACGTTGTGCAAAAAGCTTTAATATGTCTGCGATTAATTTTATTAACTAAAACTCTAGAAATACTTTATTTGTTAGCTTATTGTAATATAAATCCCAAATTCAAATATTTATAACTTATTTCCGAAGATAAACAGACATTTTATAAACGTTCATGAAGATTGTTCTGGAACGTTCTTGAAATGCAGTGATTTGAGACGAAATATTTCATATTCGTTACTAATCATTGTTTATTTATCATATTATGATAAAAAATTTGATATGAAAATTAGCCGCACCCGCCCTTTAAAGGATTTTCACAAACTAGGAGGTTAATTAAAAAAAATGTTCATATTATTCAGTAAACTATACATTTTGTGACTATTTGTATCCAGCTACCAATTAGTTGAATGGTAATTTTTTTCTATCGTGTTTATTAAGTATTCACAAGTAAAAATCGATTAAAAAATAAATTTATTTGTATTTAATTTAACTGTTTCAGCATCTTAACAATTAAAAATTAATTGCAGTGTTGATGGACGAAGATGAACGGACGGAAACTGAAATAATTCAATCACTACAAAATGATATGTTGTTTTGATTTAGTCATATTTGAAGCAACAGCAATTATTTATTTGATGTGTTTCAAACATTTCATAATGTTTTTGTATTTCAAGTTATGAAAATAAGACGAATTGAAAGAAATTTCTGGTTACAGATCAAACTTGTGTTACTTAATAGATAGTCTAATTTCTCTAAAATTAGAGATATCATTCAAAATATTTAATAAGATTTACTAATATAAGTTTATCTATCATTTTATGTTAAACTATTTCATATGAAAATTAGACGCGCTCTTCCTTCGAAGCAATCAAAATGGCGTAAGTAAACTCCTAAATAACTTGAGATTTAAAAAAATCGACAAGTTCATCTCACGATTCAATCTTAGTAGTTAGTTCATTAATCTTAAGGGGACCATCTCCCTCAAATCTGGAAAGAATTGATTTTTTTTACATAAATGATGTCATATAGTCTCCCGGATAACGTGGTAAACTATTAGAGCTAAAAATAATCTAGAAGTGCTTCAAAAGCAGATAGACAATATTGTACATTATACCTGTCAGCTTTGTCAAAAGATTTGTCAGCACAGGTATTGAGGGTTTATTTGGATCTCACATTAAATGATTTGTTGACAAGATGCATCAAAAAGAGGACGCAACAAACAAACAAGAGTCTCGACGCTAATTTATAGAACCAGATTTATTTCAGTTAAACAATTTTTACCCAAAAATTTCAGTAAATTAGCGCTCCTGAAAAGTACATTTTTTCGGGTTCAAAAGGCATCACCTCCTACAGTTTTTGAACTAGAGACATAGAGTTTGTTTCATTTTATTCAAAAATGAATTGCTCACAAAGTAACACACGTTTTTTTTCAAATTTCTCAATATGTGAGGAGGTATAATGAGATATATGAAAGAAAATCAATGTTTTTGAAAAATATTTAGAAAAACTCTTTTACAAATTTTCTGAGACGAAATTGAAAAAAAATAGCTTTTTAACTTTGTAGACAACTGAATTCTGAACAAGATGAAGCCAACATCACATATCTAGCTCAAAAATTGAATGAGTTGATGCCTTTTGAAAGTACCCCCCCCCTCTCCCCCTCCTATTTGAGGGTTTTTGATGATGGAGGTGAAGAGGGCATAGACGAAAAAAACATCCTAAATGAAAAATACTCAATTTGAGAAGTTGCATTAACCCTGAAAATTTCCAATTTGTACATTAATTAATAAATTTTATTTTATTTTAGGGAGACAGTCCCCTTAATACAAACTGTGTAAGTTTGATAATTCGGAACTCACCCTAGTTAATCTCGATTCACTGTGAAAGAATTTAATTAATAACAACTGTTCGGTGTATGTATATAATATTTCATGTGGAAAACCGTGAACCATTTAATTACAATAAAATTCACCTTGACCCCGGAGTGACTCGAACACCCAGCCTTCTGATCTGGAGTCAGACGCGCTACCATTGCGCCACGAGGCCTTGCTAATCTTTCATTATGAACCAATTGAATATATTCATCTTAATTGTATATAGAGTGAATCCTGCGGTCACGGCGCCCCTAGCTTACGTCATTTCAGGTTACGAAGTGAAGTACGAAGTATGTACGTCCCCTTGTTATGGAATTTCCCACGCCTTCCGATAGCGTGCGTATGACTGTGAGGTTCACAATCCTCACACCACGCTTATACGTCACTAAGATGCTGGTCGCGATATGCATTACCTAATTAGTAACTAATTACCAAAGGCTTCTATAGGCCGCCACTCGACGATTTCGCGTTACGATCCCAACTTCGAAACGGATTAATGTCGTTTGGCGGGGGTCAACTCTATATTATAAAATATAAATCGTCTATAAAGCATTGGTCCTTAACTTTCAACATTGTTGAAGGTGCTGAAACCAACAAGTTGAATATATGTACTTATCAAAATCTTCGTATTTGAAAAAATAAAATGATGACATATGTACATACTGCAATACTGTTCAAACTGTAACACGCGTCATTCGCATACAAATATCACGGTGTTCAAAGAGCAAAACCAACTAAACATGAATTTCCAAATAAACTTAACATAACCGAGTTCCTGACACTGACTTACCAATCGAACTCAGGTTAAGAACTGCTAGTCAACGACTCTTTCAATGAATATCTTTATTTTATATAAAAGTTCCATTGACCCCGGAGTGACTCGAACACCCAGCCTTCTGATCTGGAGTCAGACGCGCTACCATTGCGCCACGAGGCCTTGCTATCCAAGTAAGCCTCATTTCATACAATAATAGAAATTGAAACTGTAAATAGTCTAGACATTACTGCAGTTTTGTAGACAGCCGTCATCAATTGGCAGAACAATCTCCTTTATCATGAAGTCCATATGTAGACGCTTTGTTGAGACCCTGACTTGATGAACGATTCGAAAGAGTCTTCAAGGTTTCACCAGCGAATGTCTCTTGAAATCCAAAGAAGAATGCCTTCAACGTCTTCTCAGACACGAGGGAGAAATTTAGATGATCAGGTATTTAACTTTCCTACAACATATTTCTTACAATTAACACACATACAAATAAATGTGCTTGTCAAGTTTTTAATTAGTAGAACTGATAATACCAGGCATCCACGATTGATGTTCACTTAATAATTCTTGTGGAACTAGGCAGGTAATTTTCTTTCCAGACCAATTTCTATATATATTATATGTGCCAATTGAGGGGTTAAATGAAAGGTTATGTTGACATGAACATCTTCTCCTTTGAATACTCTAGTTAGAAAATACCTCGCCAACATTTCATCGCCATTCCTGAAATGAATAGTTTGCATTCTTAAAATAGGGCACATATATTGTTTATTAATTTCTACCCGCAGTTATAAAACATTAAAGTTTCAACTTCCTAAGATATCATTAACGATATATACACCAGTTTTATATTAGCATTTAATAAATTAACCACATCACCGGACAGTATCAATCAACATATTTATTTTAGTCTGTCACAAATATTCATAAGTTTTCTATGCATCTCTATATAGTAAATTAGTTGTATTTCATGAATTAGTCATGGACTTATGGTTATAAAATAAGAGAAAATTGTTATAGATGCATTAATTTAGTTTTGGTGTTCATTTACATTTACAAATGAAGTCAAATAGGAATATTTATAAACGAAATTTTGACTGAAAACTAGAAAAAGAGCGTACAATCTTTTTCTACAGCGTCAGATTAGTTTTTCCTATTAATGCTTCACAGAGTATATCGAAACTCTAAAAAGCGTATATTGAAAAAAAGTGTATAAAAGCGTTCACCGAATGAAATTTTATGCGATTTTCAAATTAATGACCATTAACTTTACTTCTGTACAATATTATATTATAAACTAATTTTTTCTCTGGAGCCTGGAGAGCCAACCCGCTGTTAATAAGGTTTTCGATAAAGATTATACAGGGTGTCTGACACTTTTGTTGCAAAACTTTAACATAAGGTTGCATTCGTCGAAATAAACACTTTTTATTCTATGAAGGTATGGTCTAAAATGCTCAGTTAAAGAGTTACAAGGTTAGGAAATTAGTATCTGTACCATTTATTATTATTAGTTAACGTCATTTTTTTTAATGTTGCGATAAGAAACAAAACATTTTTAACAGTAATCATTAGGAGCACAAGAAACATAATCTCAAATTAGTTTACAAGTTTACAGAATGTGTTCAAACTGCCTCCCATTTGTTGCAATGCAGCCGTTCAAACGTTTGTCCAATGATTGGCGGACGCGAGCAAAGACACCAGAATCCTTGCGGGACAAACGTTTGAATGATTGCATCGCAACAAATGGGTGACAAATTGAACACATTTTGTAAGCATGTAACCTAATTTAATATTATGTTTTTGTGCTCCTAATAATTACTGTTAAAAAGGTTTTGTTTCTTATCGCAACATTAAAAAAAATAATGTTAACTAATAATAATAAATGGTACAGATACTACTTTCCTAACCTTGTAACTCTTTAACTGAGCATTTTAGACCATACCTTCATAGAATAAAAAGTGTTTATTTTGACGAATGCAACCTTATGTTATAGTTTTGGTTATTTAAAAAAAAACGGTTTGCCTATTTGAAATTGTAATATGTATATGAAAAAAGGGATAACGATATATTAAATAACAACTTTATATAATATAATAAGCTAATAAACAATAGTCCAATAATAATGGAATACATGATTATGAATAAAGTTGAGCAGTATACATATGTTTGCAGTTCGTAATATTGATGTACCTACTATATGTATAAATAACGAAAAATAGACCAGAGCAAAGTTAATAAAGATAAAGTCCATTATTAGTAATGTATAATATAGTAATTAACATTGACCTAATATCATATCAGATAAGTGAATGCTTAAATTATTACAGGCTATTTTGTGTACAATTCAGTGACAAATTGAGAGGAAATATAATGAGAGTTAATATCCCCATTCTGTTTATTCCTTCCTTAAATATTCATTCACCCTTTCGGTAATTAGATATTAGCAAATTAATGGAACATATATTGAGGGGTCGATAACATATTATTTTATTACTTGTACCTATAGAGTAACTTGCCTACTGTATGCAGCACAATTTTTTTTTAAAATATTTTTCTTATGTTTAATTGATTCGGTTCTAAATTAGGAATTCAATGGACACTATATATTCATAGAAATCTTAATAAACACATTTTCGATGCGTTTTACAGATTTTTTTGTCCAAAATATTTTTTTTTCGTACGAACGTTGATTCCACGGGTCCTGTTAGTCAATTATTATGAAGAATTTATAAGTTTAATTAAATTACTCATATATTGAAATTAATTCTGTTACAGCTAGTCGATCTAAGTATTGAATTTCCTTTTTGAGACAATGAAACATGAAACAATGAAACCATTTATTCGTGAAAGTTACTAATACATGTGGATCTAAATTATATAAATACATATATCACGGCCCTTTAACTTTTGAAAAGAAGAATTAAAAAAAAATTAAAATCGATCGTTTACAAGAGACTCTATAACTGGAAGCAGCTCAGGTAGCCGCCAGCCAGAACATGTCACCTATATGCTACAAACATGTGCACGTATGAAATAAACATACAAGTTAACATGAACAAGTCAAGAATAAATATTAAAAAAATACAATTGCAATTATACAACCTAAACAAAACAATCATGACCTACAAGTAGCAACAATCCTCTTAACCAATATAATTACTTCTACTAAAAAGAATACATTTCAATTAGCTTCTTCCTAAAGGTACCTATACATAGATTTTAGCATTTTCATGTGTGCTGGTAACTCATTCCATAGATTTACTCCTCTGAATAGAATTGAGTTATGGGAAGTCACACACCTATATCTGGGTAATAAAAAATTATCTGCATTACGAGTATAGAATGAATGAATGTCACCATTTCGCACAATCCTACTCAATAAATTACTGTCGTAATCCTCAAAAAGTGTTTTGAACATATACTTCAAAACATAAACACTACGTAGACATTTCCTCTGCAAAACACAAACTTTATTTGTTAGATAGCGAGGTGCACAGAACCAAGACTCAATTGCATAAATAAAATATGGATGAATAAGTGAAAAATATAAATTAATCATTGCACCTGTGGGTAGAAATTTTTTAACTTTGTTTAGGATACCAAGAGATTTACAGACTTTACCTACAATGTGGTTAACATGTACCTACATTAAACTTTAGATAATCATCCAGGTAATCAGTTTGCATCACAGCCGTATGACCAATTTTCATTTGTGGTATGACAATTTTATTTTTTATATGTGAAAATCATAAATTTAGTTTTATCAGCATTGACTTTTATTTTATTTGAGCAGAGCCATCTACATGATCAAGTTCATCATTTACAATTACTTTACTAACAATATCAGTATCTCGAGGACTGAAAGTGTAACTAATGGTACTATCATCAGCAAAAAAATTGAATTTGAATAAATTGGAAGAATTTGGGAGGTCATTTATCATCACTATGAATAATCAGGGTCTTAAAGGTCCCCTCCAAGCAAATTTTTTTATTGCCTAAATCAACGAGGCTAATGTTTCTTATTATTTTACTGCAAACATCATAAAATTTGATAGCATATTTTTAACTTTATATGCTTTTAAAGATTTTTATAATCCAAACTCTACAAAACCTACTTTACTTCCGATTTTCTAAGTTTCAGTCTAAAGAAGAAGAATGTACACCATTTGTTTTGATTTTCAACTAGGTATTTGGTTTATTAAATCTATTCATTATTCGTTTAAAGGTTTAAATTTGGATAAACTTATTATAGAAACGTTTATATACTTTTAGAAACAATTAATATCTTAATAGAGACCCAAAAACGCATTGTTTGTTTAAAAATCTAAATTTACAATCATAACAAAGAGTGTACAATCTTCTTTCTCAGCGTCAGGTTGGAGATTCGCTCGATTGTTGCTCACAGAGTATTAAAAAACTTTAAAAGAAAATAATAAAATACATACTGAACCAAAGTGTATGCTGTTTGCGGGATAATGATCGTAGACCTTAGTTCTGTAATATTATGTAATAAACTCAGTTTTTCCCCGGAGCCTGGAGAGGACCTTTAATATTGAGCCCACTGATCTTTCATTAAATCGACTTCAATATTCACTTCTACAGCAATCAAGAAATATAAATTCATAACTACTAAATACTGATATATGTATATATAACAAAAAGAATTAAATATAAATATTTTCCTTTCATTTTTATACCTACTAGGTATCAATTTATGATTAGCTAGTACAGTAACTATATCATTCACTTAATGATTATTATCAATCCATTTATGATTATTATCATTCCATTTATGATTATTACCATTCACTTTATAATTAGTATCATTCACTCTATGATTAGTATCATTCCTAGTTAAGTAAAGAATAATCATCCATATTTATCTTGTCTACCTTGGTTGATCAGCTGATCATCAGCTTTAGCAACTTACATTGGTAACATAACGCCATCTAACGGATCAAAAAAACATAAGTACCTATATATATTAACTTACAAAATCTGCATTTTCTCTTGAAATACAATTATTTCAACCGAAATTATACTATTTAATTTATATGTGTCAATCGCAGTTACATAAAAGCACCATTTAATGTGTTTTCATTTACATTCCATTAATTGATAAAGGAGAATAATGTTCAATTCAGGAGAGTGAATGATGTGTTCATTTTCTTCTGGAGGGTAACTATTCCTGACGTCATCAGATCAACAGGCTTAAATCGCAATGAAAGGGGTTTATTGCCTTATAAGCTTCAACATCTGATTAAATACAATTTTACTATAATTTTCTTATTATCAATTTGAAAAGAATGTAATTACTGAAATTACCTCTATTAAGAATTTAAAAAGTGTCTTTAATGACGTCACTGAACGTATTTAGGTAACTTATTGCCATACCTATTGACATGCCTCTGAAGGAAGTTGTTTTAATTGAGGAACGAAAATAATTATCTTTTATCTTTTGGTAGCCTACTAGGTAACTAAGTTAGTTTTGATTGCGGAAGCTTAAACTTTTTAGTTCCTTCATTCCATTTCCATGCACTGCAAGCTGACTGGATATTTGAAATCCAGGATAATGTGGTTTATTTGGTCTAGTTAGCATCTACGTTTTATGTTATAACTTATAACGCCTCCTCTATTAAGTAGATGGGAGTCATAGGACATCAATTTATTCAAGGTATGAATTTATTGCCTAAATCACGAGGGTACTATTGAAATATGTCTAGTTTAGTTACTGTTAGGCCTATCTTGGAAGTTGGAGACTTGGATTAGATAGTATGTAGCCAATAATGTAGGTACAATGGTACTCGCACTAAGTTCCACTCCAGTCTGCAGAAACTGGTAATGTGTTCGTAGGACTAGGACTGACAGTCCCAGGGTGGAAAAATAACTCTCTTCTGATTGACTAGGCACTAGGCAGTAACTCTGGAAACAGTTAGAGATTCATCCTTACGACAACTCTGCAAAAATTACACATTATTTCTTTTAATTATGTAAGAATTAGTCCAATATAGGATTTCATAATATTAGAAAAATTTGAACTCTGCATGCTATACCTACATGCTTTACTAATACTAAATAGGGTTAATCATTAATGAACTCCCAGTCTGCAGAATATGTGATATACCTATTTGGGATATTGATATTCTCTCGGATCTCTCCGAACAATTTTGAATTAATTCCTATATTTACATTAATTTTGCTATGAATACTTCTGAATTAATTCCTACATTTACATTAATTTTGCTACGAAGTTACGAACAGATTAAGAGATCTCTACGAACACTTAACCCAGTCTGTATTTCGTGGTTAATTCCAACGACATGTCGGTGGAATTTTTTCCCTTTGAATATAATATTCTGGCAAAGTCGGTGGATTTTTAGCTATTTATTCGGTTATTCCTATGTTACCATTAATTTTCGGTGGAAAAATGGGTAAAATGTTGGTGGATCAGCCAAATTAGCTACTGGAAATTTATGGTGGATTTTTTCAGCTTTTTCAAAAAGTCAGTGGAATTTTGTGCACCAAATACAGACTGGCACTTAACCAGTTTCTGCAGACTGGATGAACTCTGCAGTTGAGTAACCAATAATCATGAGTAACTCTGTTAGAATTTGAGTTTTCCACTCTGGGAGATCTTTTATTCTGTTTGTAGTTAGCAAAAGCCAAAATTAATGTAAATATAGAGATTAATTCAGAATTTTTCAGAGAGAATATCTCAAATATCTCTCCATATTCTGCAGACAGTAGACTGGGTTCCACCTACTTACTAGGCTACTACTACTAGGCTAGCTACGCTGCTACCCAGTCTGCAGAATATGGAACATTTTTCCAAGACTCTCTGCGGGAGTTTTTGGTTGAATTTTAGAAATTGGAGATCTCTGCGGGAGATCTTGAATTAATTCCTATGTTACTATTAATTTAACTGCGGGAGATTTTGAATTAATTCCTATGTTACCATTAATTTAGATGCGGGAGATTCTGAATCTGCTACTGAGAGTCAGAGACCAACTTTCTCTCAAATTAAAATCTCTGCGTGAGAAGAGACACGTTCTACAGACTGGCTAGCTACCTATCCTACCCCAGTCTGACATGAGTCTGTATTTGGTTTACAAATTTCCACTGACTTTCTGAAAAAATACACCTTAAATTTCAAGGAATTTGGTTGATCCACCAACATTAAGTGTGGCAGGAAAGTCACCAGTTTAGATTTAGTGAGAAAATGGATCCAGGTCGCCAATTTAAGATACTTTAAAGGAGAAATTTGGCTTCCTAGTGAAGATTTTACACTTGGAAACATCCTTATGCTTCATGCCTGATGCATGTGTATCTCTTGAGACTATTTTAGGAGTGATTTACTTGTTATTTACAGGTTTTCCAACTTATTTAACCTCTCAAAAGTCGCCAATATACTGGCGACTTTGTTCATACTTTAAAATATGGCTTATACTAGGGTGAAGCAGGTAAATGTCACTAAATTGTGGCCCACTAAATAACCGTGCCTCTGACAACAGAAATGTCTGAGCATCAAAACATTCGTTAAAAAACATAAATTAATAAATGATAGCATGCGCTGTATTTATTTTGATAGCTATGCAACATTTTAATGTAATTTCGGTTCAGAGTGTTCAGTGTTTTAGAGAGTAGAGACACGCTTGAGAGTGGTCAGAGGGCCGCAATTGAAAATTAAAGCCATGTTACAGTCCTGAGTCTTACAGAGTATGTCAGTTAATGAGCCAATTAATTGGCTTAGATATAAAATGGTCAAAACTCAGATATGTCTAATTGGCTTAAAATTTTAAATTAATTCCTATGTTCCCATGTTAATTTTGGCGTGAAATATGAGAAAAATTGGCTTGGCTTAGAATTTTTTTGAAATTTTGGCTCAAAAATTGGCTTACAATTTTCCAGCCTCTGAAATATGGAATTAAAGGGCTGCTATTTACCTGTGTGACCGGTGACCCTATATGATAATTAATGTTCTAATAGTTTTTTTTTTCAAATTTGCAGAGTCACCACTCACCAGACTGCAGAATATGGAATATTTTTCCAAAACTCACTGCAGGTGTTTTTGATTAAATTTTAGAGATTGGAAATCTTGGACGGTGATCTATAGCTATGCAACATTTTAATGTAATTTCGGTTCAGAGTGTTCAGTGTTTTAGAGAGTAGAGACACGCTTGAGAGTGGTCAGAGGGCCGCAATTGAAAATTAAAGCCATGTTACAGTCCTGAGTCTTACAGAGTATGTCAGTTAATGAGCCAATTAATTGGCTTAGATATAAAATGGTCAAAACTCAGATATGTCTAATTGGCTTAAAATTTTAAATTAATTCCTATGTTCCCATGTTAATTTTGGCGTGAAATATGAGAAAAATTGGCTTGGCTTAGAATTTTTTTGAAATTTTGGCTCAAAAATTGGCTTACAATTTTCCAGCCTCTGAAATATGGAATTAAAGGGCTGCTATTTACCTGTGTGACCGGTGACCCTATATGATAATTAATGTTCTAATAGTTTTTTTTTCAAATTTGCAGAGTCACCACTCACCAGACTGCAGAATATGGAATATTTTTCCAAAACTCACTGCAGGTGTTTTTGATTAAATTTTAGAGATTGGAAATCTTGGACGGTGATCTGAATTCATTCTTATGTTACCATTAAGTTAGCTGCAGGAGATTGTGAATCTGCTGCTGAGAGTCACTCGTAGAGTAACTCTCTCTGTCTCAAATTAAAATCTCTGTGGGAGAAGACCAGTCTGCAGAATAATAAGAGACGCATTATGCAGACTGGCAGTCATCATTGAGAGTCACAGTGTGGGAATTCTAACTAAATTACCTTATTAGTCTACATTACTGTCTACTTCAACAGTATCTAAAAGCTGAGTAGTGCACTACAATGCCCAGTCTGTATTTAGTGCACAAAATTTAGTAAATTCCACTGACTTTTTGAAAAACCTGAAAAAATGAAAAAATCCACCATGAATTTCCAGTAATTTGGCTGATTCACCAACATTTTAGCAATTTTCTACCGAAAATTAATGGTAACATAGGAATGAATAGCTAAAAATCCATCGAATTTGTCAGAATATTATTTTTAAAGGAGAAAACTTCCACTGACAATTCGGTGTAATTTACCATGAAATACATTCTTATACAATACGGCGCACCACTGTACATTCTATCAATGATTTCAACATAATTTTCTGTTATGTAGTTTGTTGTATCCCCTAGCTTGTTGTAGTTTTGACAATGCAGTATTTAATCGAAATTTGAGAGATTTGATGGTGGAATTTAGTATTTGGTGGAAATTTATAGGATTTTGTGGGAATGAGATTGTATATGGCGGAATTTTCATATTATGTCGAATTCAGTAAATATTTGGGCGAATTTTTACATCTTGCAGAATATTATAGTGTACGGTGTCGATTAATCAACAATTACTTGTGATCTACACAATAATGAAGATGAATTCAGGATTATTATCATTCTACTGATATTAATGAATCGATTATATATTTATATTTAGAATACAATAATATTATTGATAATTCGAAGATATAATGCACTCCACTGTTTCATTTAGTATTTCAATTTGAACATTAATAATATCAAATCTAACATGTTTAGTCGTTTATATTATACTAGTTTATTTTCCTGTTAATAATAACAGGTGTTAAATATAGATTCAAAAAAGGTTATCAGTATAAATTAGTTACAGCACACCCAGTAAAAATTTCTATCAAAGTTTTCTATTTTATTAATAATTGAATTTCCTCGAAGTAATCCGTATCCATGATATATATCATACCTGATTCTGGAGCGTGATATTTAATATTTATATATATATATATACTAATGTATTTTTCTGTTAAAGGTAACGGCTTTTCAATACACTTCATCAATATAAATTTGTTAAACCTCATCCAGATAAAATTTCTAAAAACTTTTCCGATTTCATGAACAATTTAATTTCCTCAAACTAATCCGTGTCCAGGATATTGGATAATATCTACTTGAATTATTTCTGGTGCGTTATTTTTTTAGATATTTTTATACGTATATATAAAAACATATGAGGGATGATGAGCCCATTGCATACGTACCAGTAATTGCAGTATTAATGATGAAAAAGCAGTTTGACATACCGTTAACTTTTTGCAATATTTTTGGCATCTCTATTACAAATTCTCATTAGTAGTAGAGATGTATTGACTTTAAATTCTTGTTCTAATTTATTCATTGCCTAGTACGAAATTCTTCGACGTATCACTTACAAGTATATATGTATGTGGTAACTAATTGTTATTGTTACTGGATTTAATTTTAGCCACATATACAGGCACTCTGTGCAGTATCCTACGAGCATTAATAACTGGTAAGAGTAATCTTGCTGTATGGTGGCATCGAGAAATCCTGATAATTTTGGGAACTTAATAATCCATAGTGGCATAAATGCTAATCTGTTGAATACTGGTAGATCGAACCAGTTAAACTCTCATTTCTCTTCAGAATTCTAGTTTGTAAAACAAGAAGTAATCAGTAATCAAGATCTTGTCGCATATGGTTTTGTGCGATTTTCAGCATTTAAAATAGTCTCAATTTCCATCATACAGTAGTTTATCAATATTTACATACTAGATTGGTACCTCTCAGTTAATAATTGTAGGATCAACAAAATAGAAAGTTGAAGCTATTTGAGAGTTTCCTACGATATTAAGATCAAAATGAACACCAGTGAACTTTTAGATGAATAGTTTCACAGGATATTATATAACTAGAGTTCAAAAGTCTGGTAGATAGACTACAAATTTTCAGTTTCGGCTCAATCATATTAGAATACTTTTTGAAATTTCTAGCAACTTCAATCAGAACAAATTATTAACTCTACTATAACAGATTCAATTGGAATATGTCATATTAGCATTTTAAACTCTTCTTTCTTATTTATCATAATTACAGAAGATATTTCATTAATATATCCTTCATCTACATGTAAATAAGTAATAATAAATCTAATAAGAACATTTTGCTTTCATTCTACAGTACACATATATTGATTTAATGATCTATCCTCGACAGTAGTATTCACAAGTGATATTTTCCATAATAACAAAGATGTAATTTCAAAAAGACGGTCCAACACAATATTTTTCATCTTAAAATAGGTAAATAAAATGAAGGAGGATCTGTTACTTTTGTATTAAGATACAATAAACTATAGAAATAATTATATTGCAATCCTTTAATTACTTGGAATAGAATATGAGCGCGATTCCTTGTGAAAATAACACGAAATAAAGAGTTAATTGACTTATAACTAGACAGAATATAAGACCGATTCCTAATGAAAATATCACGAAATGAAGAGTGAGTCGGGAAATAATTAGATATAGTATATAGGAACGATTCCTTATGAAAATAACATGAAATAAATAATTAATCGAATAAAAGTTAGCTATAGAATATTAGCAAGATTCCTCTTAAAAATAACACGAAATAAAGAGTTAATAGAGAAAGACTAGATATCATAGAATCAAATAAACAATAGAAATTGGAATAAACAAAAACATCTATAATAAAATTGCAATACAACGCAGCAATCCTTTTCAATACATGGAAAAACAGAGTATCAACTAATTACTAATTATCACAGGTATCTAATTAATAGTTATGAATCATAAATATGTGATAAAATCTCAATTAGCCATGACGAATATTTAGGTTTCTACAATTTATTATTTTCTTTCTTGTGTAGATAGGTTGCTTTTAGATAGCGGAATTTGTTCCTTAATCGTACTGGACCATATTTCTGGAATAACTCTGGAATGTTTTCCTTGCATATTACGTCAATTTCAGAGCTTGTGTATGTGTTTCCTGCTAAAAGTTCTGACCAGAACAGATCATGAATTCGGTTTTTATCACTATCTAGGAAGGTCCTCTGTTTGGACTGGGATTTCATTTCTGCAAATTCTTCGAGTTGATCTGTGTCTTCACAATCTGCCAAGGAAGACAGAATTAGAATAATAATTAGATGCAGCTTTTTAGCAGTTTTTCAATCTTAATAACTCTGTTCTCTATAATGAACAAGATAGTAATCAAGAATTAAAAACTCATATAGCAATTGATTGTAGTTAAAATCATAAATTTTTATTGTTACCGAACAATGATCTAAAATATTTGCCTCAAATAACCCACCTTGTGACGTTAAAAATTCTTTCTCCATTGCTGCACACATGGATGAGCTTGCCTGAGCTTCCCCTGGTACATCTAAGAAAAAACGGAGGTTCATTCATCAGCTAATATTGAACAGACCATCAATAGTCAATAAAATATACTATATAACGAATATTGATGAGAAAAACATAAAGAATTGACAACTAACCTGAAGTGAATTCAACTTTTGAAGTTTTCTCTAATTTCCCATCATATATATCTTGCAAAAATTGGGTTGCCTCAAATCCTTGAAGGTCTTTATCAACCACATTGTACACTTTCTCAGCAGTTGCAATATGATGATTGAGATGACCAGCCACTTGATTCTTCATGGTGGGATCTACAAGTCTGGTGATTGTTGTAGCAGATCTCCGGAAATCGTTCGACGTCATATGTCCAATACCAGATGCTTCAGTGTGCCGACTCAGGTAGTGCGCTACAGAGGATGATGACAACATGGGCTTTCCTTTATAAGAAGTGAAAAAATAGCCATTCTCTTCAACTGCTATTTCACTTCTAACATGATTTAAATATAAATCCATCTGTTCAAAGAGTTGAGTAGAGAAGGTGAGCTTGGCAGGACCACTTGTGGCCAATGTTTTATGCTCTTCAATTGTCACTATATATTGACTGCACCCTTTGGTTCGATCCCATCCTTTTTTGTAGTTTTTGAAATTTTCCGTGGTTAACTCTGCAAGCACTCCTGCTCGGTTTGCATTTCGCAGATTCACATTGAATAAGAGGAATCCTCGGAGTAGAGAAAATCTTTTTCTATTTAGTTCAAAAATTCCATTCCTCATTTCTTGAAATAATAAAAGAGCATTCTTGAACTCTTCACTGCCTTTGTAATGATTGAACTTGTCAGGATCTATCAAATTTTGGGCATGTTTGATTCTCTTTCTTGCACCCTCAATGCCTATTTGGTTCCTGTAACTTTTACTCCAGTTACCAATATCAGTTATGATATCTCGAGCAAGATCTCTGTCTTCTTCAGTTGTATAATTTTGTTTCCGCTTATCCTTGAGTAAGAACATTAAAAACTTTTTAATGGCCACCATGTATGATCTTGAAGTGTGTCCAGACCATTTTTTCTCATTCTTTTTGCCTAACATAAGCCTCCATAATTTGGAATCATCAACAATGTCAGATACGCATTGAGCATTAAGATCATGACAAACTCTGGTCATCATCTCTCTATTTTGAGATGCAGTTACTTTTTTGTTACCTCCACCTTGTGGTCCCATCATCCACTCGCCATATTCTTTGAGTGCTTTTTTTAAGAGATCAGGCACTACATAGTCTGCTGACATGGAATTCAAAGGAAGCACGTTGCTTGATTCTACTGCTCGCAATATAGCTGACTCTATGGAGTCTCGATGATCTTTATCATTGCTGACAGTAGTAACTTGTTCATCAAGAGATGGCTCAAGTTCAGCAAGACTCACACTTTCTCTGATGGTCACATTACTGCTATCCAATTCGATAACAGGGTTTTCATTCTTCTGGCAGGCACTCTTGGTTGGAATGATGACATTTTTTTTATTGTGGATTCGTTTCAGATGTACACCAAGATTAAGGGGTTTTGATGAGCATTGGGGACATTGCTGTCTTTCTCTTTTGAGAACCCCTTTGTAGGTTTTGCTATTGTGAGCCCTTTGGTTGGTTATCATATTTATCTTTGAAGCTTTCTCTTTGCTATATCCATGCTTTACTCGCATATGACTGGGAAGTTCGATCCGCTTAACGCCACATTCAGGACATTTTTTCTTTTTCTTCCTTTCTTGTCTTTTCGCTATACCTAACTCCACCTGAAAACAACCAAAATGTAATGTATAGCTATGACATCATATAAAAACAATTGCAATCTTCAATATAAACTCACCAGCACATCTTCGCGGTAAAACCCAATCCTTCCATCCAGAAGCTTTACTGCTCGCTTTGGTATGATAATGCTTTCTTCGTTCTGAAATGAAAACATAACTAATGAATTAGTCTTGAAGAAAGGAGACAATCCATAATGAGGCCCGCAATGTACATAGTTAAATCATCATTGGTCAAGGTAATTAGTCAATATGTAGTTACCTATCTAACCACATGAACATTTTATTTAGCTATAGCAATCATTCTAAATCTACATAACACTCACAATAATTAGCTACTATTATTCAAAACTTACATCAAAATCCTGAACAAGATCAGATTTAGGTTGAACGTTATTCTCTCCAATATCCTCCCCATTGAAGGTGATTAGATTACTTTGAGATGGTGAATTTGTATTCTCTGGTGCACCCATATAAAGCTCTGGCGCACCTACTGGGAGCTCTAGTGCATCCATATAAAACTCTGGTGCACTTACTGGGAGCTCTACCGCACCCATATAAAGTTCTGATGCACCTACTGGGAGCACTGGTTCATCCACTGGGAGTACTGGTTCATCCACTGAGAGCACTGGTTCATCCACTGAGAGCACTGGTTCATCCACTGGGAGCACTGGTTCATCCACTCGGAGCACTGGTTCATCCACTGGGAGCACTGGTTCATCCACTGGGAGCTCTGGTTCATCCACTGGGAGCTCTGGTTCATCCACTAGGAGCTTCGGTGCATCCACTGGGAGCTTCGGTGCATCCATTGTGAGCTTCGATACATCCATTGGGAGCTTTGGTGCATCCATTGGGAGCTTTGGTGCATCCATTGGGAGCTTCGGTTCATCCATTGGGAGCATTGGTGCATCCAATGGGAGCTTTGATACATCCATTGGGAGCTTTGGTGCATCCATTGGGAGCCTTGGTGCTCTGCTTCGACACTTAGGTGCTGTAACTTTAGGATAAACAACTGCAGTTTTGGTCGTGTTCAGATTTTGTCTCTTAGCAATGCCACACATCTGAAATTAAAATAGTTTTAAATTTTCACAAATCTGAAATTAAAACTGTAGTCAATTTCTATATTTGAATTAGATTGCATAAAATTTAAAATTATCTCAACTTTTCTACATCCACAAGGTAAGCTTGTAGCTAACAGTAAAACAATACCTTTACTCTCATATTGATAGCATCATGGTGTTTCACTTCTCTCAATGGCTGTGACCAGACAAGAACTTTCAAAGAATATTGGTCCATTTGTTTTCTTTGAATTTTTTTTTTTTTTAACTTGAGGCTCTTGACCTGAAGATTTGATTGTCTTCATATTTCGTTTTTTACCCCTGCCACACATCTGAGATAAACAACTCTAGTTATCACAACTGTAAGAGCTTCAGCGTGTGAATTAGCTAGTTTACATCAAACTCAAAAGTATACTGACTTATCAATCATCTACATCATGTAGCTACAGAGTATTGAAGAAATATATGTTCAATAAATTGGTACCATAATGCAAGATAAAACTTATTGTAAACTAATAAAATTGATTTTCTCAGATGCAAAATAATCATAATGAAAGTAGGTAGCAATTATAAAATGGGGAAATAATTTATATCTTTAATTGTTTCTATAAATCACCAGATTTAGCATAATATAAAATGTAAAAATGGTTTCATTTTAACCAAAACCGGAAGTTACTATTATATGACTAAGCATTATTGAGAAATCATCAGAGATTATCCCTATCTGAAAAATACATTTTTAAGTAAATAAAATGAGGAAATGAATATTCATATCCTCGATATCTACCACATTAGCAAACACACTTTACCTGGGAATTTTTCTTGTATGATTACACAATACCTCCAGTCTCGGATTATTAGCATCCAGGTTCTTTATGTTAATATTTGTAAAGTCTAGATTTGTCTGCTAAATTTCATGTCTGTATTGGAATGAATATAAAAAGTTAGTGCTCAAACAATGATACTTACCACTATTAGCTAATAATATAATTGCATTTTTAATTTCAGGAGTGGAAGAATGAGAAACATGATGCAGAGATTTGAATAAAATAGATTGTGCTTTCATCATAGACAATCACTACTAGGGCCTAGTTACACAGTGCAAGTAAACGTGCGAGCTGATATTGCGAGTTAACTCGTGTATACCCATTTCGTGTTTACTTGTCGTGTGTTTATGCAACACTGGGCATAAATGGGTAACTCGTAAGGCCAGCTCGCATGTTTAATCGCTCAGTGTACCCAGGCACTTAAGAGCTGAGCTACCAAATTAAAATGTTGACTATATCCAACTTGCAGAGTGTGGAACATTCTTCCAAGATTCACTGACACAGATCTAATACGAATATTAGACATTTGAACCTATAGCATAGTGTGTTATGTGAATCTAACAGATTTCAAATTGAGATAATTCTCCTTCAGTGTCTCCACTACAAATTCAGAATCTCCCTTAGCATAATTAATAGGAACATAAGAATTAATTCAAAACCTCACGTGGCAAAATTAATGGAAATATAGGTATAAACTCAAAATGTCATTCGACGAATTTAATCTTAACATAAAAATTAAACAAAATTCAATCTCAAGATAAATGAAAGGCAGCATATTGAGTTATTCAAAATCTTCCTCATAAATGAAATCTTGGACACTGGTATGCCACGAGTCTGCAAAGTGTGGCATATCAATCTCCAAGATTTCATTTATGAGGTCAATTTGTCTTCAAAGATTTTAAAGTCTGTCTCCCAAGTAAAATAGTGTGGCTCACAAACTCACCAATTATCTCTCCAGCTCTCTCCAAATGGAGCTAAATTTCTCTCCAAATTGATCAAATTATCAAATTCTTTCCAAATTAACATTATAGCATAGGAGAAAATTAGATATTCCTCACCATTTGGAATTGGAGAGGTCAAAAATCTTCTCACAAACTCGCCATCATATTGGCGAGTTTGGACATACTTTACTACCTGGTCTGTCTCCAAAATGACCAAATTTCTCAAAAAATTACATGTAAACCAGTCTGAAAAGTGTGGCCATGTCCCCAAAGATCTTTGGAGACATTTTATGAAGGAAAATATGTCTGAGCTAGATCTTGCCATCTTCTTGGAGACTATTTTCTAATTAATTCCTATGCTTACATGTTATTATTCGAGACATTTTTGAGAATTATGGTCATTTTGGAGACAGATTTGAAAATCTTAGGAGACAAATTGCCCTCAGAAATAAAATCTTAGAGACTGATATGCCACACTTTGCAGACTGGCATGATGTAAACATAGGAATTAATTAGGAAATGGTCACCAAGATCTTGTTCAGACCTATTTTCTCTCAAAAAACGTCTCCAAAGATCTTTGGCGGCATGGCCGCGCTTTTCAGACTGGAAAGTGGATTGGAGACAGATTTCAAAATCTTTGGTGACAAATTGGGTGAAATTGCTATGAAAATTGAAATCTTGGAGACTAATGCCACTGCCACACTTTGCAGACTGGTTCCTATCCAGTCTGAAAAGTGTGGCCACGTCGCCAAAGATCTTTGGAGACGTTTTTTGAAGGAAAATATGTCGAGCAAGATCTTGGTGACTATTTCTTAATTAATTCCTATGCTTACATGTTATTATTGGAGACATTTTGAGAAATTTTGTCATTTTGGAGACAGATTTCAAAATTTTTGGAGACAAATTGTCCTCAAAATTGAAATCTTTGAGACTAATAATAAAAGATGGGTGAATTTGTGAAGTTTATCCAGCGACAATTGAGGCCTAGAAATTGATCTCCTGAAGTATTCATCTAATACCCGGCGACAAATTAGTAATTAATTCCTATGTTTACATGTATTTATTGCCAGTTTGCAGAAAATGGGACATTATTAACATTTTCTATGCAAACAATTCTTAATTTCTTCCTATGTTTACATGCCAGTCTGTATTTGGTGCACAGAAACCCACTGACTTCTTCAAAAACTTTAAAAGCTGAAAAAATCCACCAATATATTACCAAAAATTTGGCTAATCCACCAGCATTTTCTCAATTTAGCCACCAAAAATGAATGGTAACATAGGAATAAATAGCAAAAATTCCACTGACTTTGCTGGAATATTTTTCTCAAGGGTGAAAAAATTCCACTGACATGTCAGTGGAATTTCCCATGAAATACAGACTGGTTTAAATGTAATGATGTACTTTGCTGAGAACAATACTAATAGCAAAATTATAGGATTTATTGGAGAACAGTTTACCACTACCAGGGTCCAACCGTCCAGTTCCTGCAATCTGGATTTATTGGAGAGTTTTTAGAAAATTTTGGTCTATTTGGAGAGAAATTTGAAAATCTTTGGAGAGAAATTGCCCTACAAATAAAATATCTGGAGACTAATTGTGCATACTTTGCAGTCTTGCAGACTGGACTAATATGGCATATGCCAGTAATGCCACACTTTGCAGACTCCAGTCTGTATTTGGTGCACAGAAACCCACTGACTTTTTCTAAAAGCTAAAAAAAATCCACCATAATATTTCAATAATTTGGCTGATCCACAAGCATTTTCTAAATTTTCCCACCCAAAATTAATGGTAACATAGGAATAAATAGCAAAAATTCCACCGACTTTGCTAGAATACTATCTTCAAAGGGGGAAAAATTCCACCGACAAGTCGGTGGAATTAACCATGAAATACAGACTGGTGCAGACTCCAGTCTGTATTTGGTGCACTGAAACCCACTGACTTTTTCAAAAAGCTGAAAAAATCCACCATAATATTTCAATAATTTGGCTGATCCCATGTTTCAGAGTATGGCAGAAAAGTCGCCAATATAGTGAGAAAAAGAAATGGTCTCCAAGATTTCAGAGTCCAGGTCGCCACATTTAAGATATTTAAAACAAGAAAATAGGCTCCAATGTGAAGATTTTTAATTTGTAAGTACCATTATACTTAGTCTGATGCATGTGCATCCTTTTAATCTATTTAATGAGTGATTTACTAGTTATATAAATGTTTCATAACTCATTTCACCTCTCCAAAGTCGCCAGTGACATATTATTATTGAATTTTTGGCTCTCCAAAGTCTCCAATATATTGGCGACTTTGGCCATACTTTGAAACATAGGGCTGATCCACCAGCATTTTCTCAATTTTCCCACCGAAAATTAATGGTAACATAGGAATAAATAGGCAAAATTCCACCGACTTTGCTAGAATACTATCTTCAAAGGGGGAAAAATTCCACCGAGAAGTTGGTGGAATTTACCATGAAATACAAACTGGTGCAGACTGGGTTCCTATGTTACAATGTTAGTAAATAAGTAATGTTACCATTAACTTGGGCGAGGCCGTGAGGGAGTTTTTGAATTAATTCCTATGTTACCATTAATTTAGCTGAGGAAGTTTTGAATCTGCTGCTGAGAGCCACACATTGTCAGTTTTGTCACTGTGCAGTCTTGCAGACTGCAGAGTGGACATATAAATAACAAAATTTAGCATCTCTTGTGAGGACAGTCCTTAATTTCTTCTTATATCCACATGTATTTTACTGAGAACAGAAGTCAAAATAGAGGATTTCTAGGAGAACACTTAACTATTCCCTAATCCCTGCAGACTTGCAGTCTGGATTAAAAGTTATTTTAATTTAAGCGGTAGCTAGGTAGTTAATAAAAAAATAAGCATGCGGTTACTGACTTTTTACCCTATCATCTAATCTTAACCTTCACTGAAATATTTTTATAGACGAACTAAATTCATATCTTAACTAGTGACGTGGAAACTTGTGTACCTAGCTCCAGTGAAAAACACAGAGAGTTCTAAGTTTTACTTCAAATCTGGCGGTTGTTAGTGAAGCCGGTTAGCCAAAATATCTAATTTGCGGAAAACTTCGAGCATTTTATTTCGGCTATAAATTAATTTAGATCATAAATCAATATATGAGGAAAATCATGGCAATATCGTGTCTGATGATCTTTCCAATGATGCACCAGGTTTAATTTTTTTTGAAGAATCTTCAATAAATGTCTTGATGTAATAGAATATATTAATTAGATTCCACAATATCTTGATTTGAAACTTATTGATATTTGAATAACATTAGGATAGTAGCTAGGTTATATGAATTTCACATGTGCCGATATCATTAAAAAACGAATAGATAGTTTAGTTTGAATTAAAATTGAAGGTTTTAATACTTTTTAAGCATTCTAGATCAATAAAACTATGAGAGTTCGACAGTAGTTAATTGACCCCTCAATATACGTAATAATTCGATGAAATACAATTCCTAATTTACTCACTGTAGAACGATTTACACCCAAATATTTATGATAAATTGATATATGTGTTTGAGGAGACTCATTCTATGATAAAAACCACGTACACCCTTATTTGTAATATATCTTATTATGTGTTATATGATTTGAATCGTGAAATTCCGCTAAATACCAAAGTAAATATGCCAGTGTGTGTCGCAATATCAAAATTAAGGTTGTTGCTTTATTTAAGTATTTCGTGGAATTTCATACCAAAAACTCTTATGATCGATTCAATTTGAATGAAGTAACTTGAATTTTAATTGAGTTATATCATTGGTGATATATACTTTCACATCATTCTCAGCAATTCGATTTCAGTCATTTCAAAATGATGATATCAAGTAATTCAGGATTAAGATTTCATGAAAATTTGTGGGTATCGATCTATTCCATTTGTTTAAATACAGTTACTTGAAAATTTGATATCTTGACATTGGATCTATTTTGGCTGATGTGCTTAAAATGAAGTGAAGTTTTTTTTACCAGTGATAATCTCGTGATAAGATTTTAGTCAATCTATTCTTATTTAATTAATTAAAGAAACTTTCATCATGAAATTCCACCAAATACTTGAGTTAAGCAACAAACTCCATTTTGATATTGCAACACACACTGGCATATTTACTTTAGTATTTCGTGGAATTTCGCGATATAGATTAAATTGAACGGACTAATTGCAAGATATTAAGTAATTTTTTAATACAAAACTAACGTACATGTAATAAGCTTTCGAAAGATTAGAAGAATCTCAATTTTATCTGTCTTATAACCGAAATATCAAGTGATAATCGAATTGTATCACACAGAATTATCTTTGACACGCCAAAACAAATTCCGATGAAATACAATTCCTGAATTATTTGATATTCTGTACATAAGTATGAAGAATAATGATATACTTGAAATTTAAATTGAATGTCAGTTGTGTAAATAGTTTTTGTAAGAATTTTGAAGTGATTCTTCTGATGGAAATTTATTTAAATATATTTTAGTCTCAAAATTCCACAAAATATTCTTGGCAAGATTCTGATATGGAGAAAAATGATCTTAAAGTTAATTAATCCAGTTTAAATATTGCAGAAACCTTTTGGAAAATACTTCATAAGAATAGAACTACCATATTAATTATCATTTGCCACAATTGGCCTCCGCATAATTGAATAATTCACTTTTTTCAAGAATCGGTAAATCAGTGAAACAGCTCTCGAGCTGTCTGACACGCTCCTTATGACCCAGGTTGAATTTTTGAAATAAAATGGAAAATGATTTCCGAACATGTTGCAAATGAAATTAATTGATTTCTACAATGTTGCACGGTCAAAATGAAACATTTTCCACCTGTCTACCTGCCTCTTTTTTCGTTTTTCAGTAGCTTATCCACTTGAAGAGATATCCATGATAATGTATTTGGTGGAATAGCGCACATTTCAAACCAATTAAAATTTTCGCATTAATGCCGAGAGGTAAACAAAATATACCATTGATTTGCTTTTTTTCTCTACTTTCGAAAAATATAAGGTGTTGTATCAAAATTTACAATTTTAAGAAAGATATCAACCGTGTTGTTCAATTCCACCAAAATTTGATATTTTGTCATAACTTGTTGTACTGCACAATCATGATTTTTAACACGTTTCCTGCGAAGGGACCCACCGGTGGGTCCCCTTGGCTCTCCCTGTGCTGCAAAGGGACATACCACTGGGTCCCTTTGCCTTGTCCTGTTCTGCGAAAGGACCCACCGGTTGGTCCCTAGTCTTTTTTATACATTAAATAATCAAAAAATTATATGCAAAGAGACCTACAGATGGTCACTATTTTGTTTTAGATGGTCACTATTTTGTTTTACCATGTAGAATAAACGATATGAGAGCGCATGACACAACCTCTCATGATGACAGCCATACAGGCACTGGAGTTAATGCATATATATGGAATCGCAGTGGGAGCATAACCGTACATTTGGCAATCACAGTGGGAGCATTATTGTGTTAGAATTAGGTTAAATCAGTGGGTTAACAACGTTAAGACATAGAGTTTATTTAAAGAGTAAATATGTTATACAATTAGAAGTCTATGGAGAGATGAGTGGAACCCATCTCTCACTGAGTAATGTTCAAGACAGACTGATTTCAGAAACTACAAGACAGGGTATTTAACCCTCGACGGAAGTGAGATCGACTTTAGACCTTATGTCCGTTTCTCATTAAAAGTAATACATGGTTATTGAAACAATAGGTAATTTAATATAGCTGAGCTAGTCTAACAGGAAGTTAACATTAAATATATAACGAGTGTGTAATACATTTAACTAAAATTTCAACACTCCTCCTCACACGACATTTTATATTTTTCATACCTATTAATTTAACAAATTTGGTAAATCTATCAATAGGCAACGATTTAGAGAATATGTCAGACGATCCATTAAAAAAAACAATGAACAACAATTTACATAGGAAATGAATTATTCTAAATTTAAAGACATAAATCTCATTTTAATCAATCCTAAAATTCAAAACATTAAAACTCAAATTGAAAAATTCTGAAATTCAAATTGAACAATCATAACTGCAAGAATTTTAAACATTTATTAATGGTTTAATTCTATTTCAAATAATTCCTTTCTTCCCCTCTTTTTATTTCTGAATGTCGATATAAAATAGAGTCTTCAGAAATCCAAAAAGAAAATATACTATGTATATAAAATATTTCAAACTTACATGTAACATAAAAAATCAAACCTATAACTGCAAGAATTTTAAACATTTATTAATGGTTTAATTCTATTTCAAATAATTCCTTTCTTCCCCTCTTTTTATTTCTGAATGTCGATATAAAATAGAGTCTTCAGAAATCCAAAAAGAAAATATACTATGTATATAAAATATTTCAAACTTACAAAACATAAAAAATAGTATGAATACACATCAAAACTGAACTTAACATATTGTGACATTCTTGCTTATTTTATTTCAATTTAACTTGTAAAAAAATTAATATTGCTTAATAATCATGCAATTAAAATTAACATCCTTCCGTTAAAAAATAGAATTTCTATTTTTTAATTATTTTATTGAATAAAATTTACTATTAAATTCTTTCTTCAGAAAAATTGAAAGATCGTTTAATATTTTACTGCAAATTAGTTATAAATATAACCATTTCATTTATGTATATTAATTTAAAAATATTTAATTCCTGCAAATTCCTAATTTATTTTGACTCTAAAATTTTCTAATCATCAAAATCTAATTAGTATTTCAAAATGAAAAATTATTTATTTCTAAATATTCACTTCTAAATATTCACAAATATTCACAGTATTCAATTCATATGCTCACCTAATAGACCGCGTACTTCTATTAAGTAAACATGCTGAGTCATCAATTAAAATAATAATTAAATGCTGTGTCGGTAGTTTTTGTTACGATTCAAAGATTAATCTGCTGATCATTAAAAAGCAATAAAAATTCTATCTAACTACTATCCAAAAAACTAATTTCAATTAATTTGAGAATTCACTTCACAAATGCTGAAGCAAGTTGTACACCGGTGCAAGAACCGTAGAGGCGAAAGTTAACTAAACCTAACACTAGACTAACATCAGGTTATTTATTTACTGTGAATAGAACTACAATATGGCGTAAGTTAAATGTCAGTTAAACTAAGTCATTTTAGCAACTTAACACTACCACTTTCTTGTGTAGCTATTTACAAACAAACAAGTCTTTACTTATTTTACTTCTTGTAGTTGTAGTTCCCATAGTCACCACCCTGCGTGGAGTTGCTCCAGCTTTGCTGGGGCGTTTGTCCGGTTTGTTGTCCATAGCCACTCCAAGTACCGGCAGCTTGTCCAGTGGTTGCGGCACTCCAACCGCCCGGTGCCTGTTGTCCCCAGTTGCCGTAAGAGATTTGGGTTGGCGGTGTCTGTTGCTGCTGTGCATAGAAATTCTGCTGCTGTCCATAGTACCCCCCACTGTTCCAAGTGCCGTATCCTCCTCCTTGCTGGGTGTATCCAGATTGGGGTAGCTCTGGGATGAGTAGTTGTTAGTTTGAGAAGAATACTCAACTTTTCAGCTTCTCTCCGGAGTGAGTCAGCTACGGTAATCCAGTTAGGGATGTCTGTCTGAGCTTCAAGTGCAGTGACAAGCACTTCAAACGGCCCTGGCAGTGATGACAGAAGACAAATCACCTTTTGTTGAAAGTATTTACTATCATTCAATACTTTAACAAACATAAACAACCAAAGCAGTTTACTGTTTAACTGAATTGATGTTTTAACATTATTCTAATTCATAAGAATAACTGAATATAATTATTAATATTCAATTGAAACAAAACAGAAGTCTTAGTTCGCAAGAGCCTTTTGTTGAAAGTATTTACTGTCATTCAATACTTTAACAAACATAAACAACCAAAGCAGTTAACTTGATTTACTGTTTAACTGAATTGATGTTTTAGCATTATTCTAATTCATAAGAATAACTGCACTGAATATAAGTATTTACTATCATTCAATACTTTAACAAACATAAACAACCAAAGCAGTTAACTTGATTTACTGTTTAACTGAATTGATGTTTTAACATTATTCTAATTCATAAGAATAACTGCACTGAATATAAGTATTTACTATTATTCAATACTTTAACAAACATTTAACATTATTCTAATTCATAAGAATAACTGCACTGAATATAAGTATTTACTATCATTCAATACTTTAACAAACATAAACAACCAAAGCAGTTAACTTGATTTACTGTTTAACTGAATTGATGTTTTAACATTATTCTAATTCATAAGAATAACTGCACTGAATATAAGTATTTACTATCATTCAATACTTTAACAAAAATAAACAACCAAAGCAGTTAACTTGATTTACTGTTTAACTGAATTGATGTTTTAACATTATTCTAATTCATAAGAATAACTGCACTGAATATAAGTATTTACTATCATTCAATACTTTAACAAACATAAACAACCAAAGCAGTTAACTTGATTTACTGTTTAACTGAATTGATGTTTTAACATTATTCTAATTCATAAGAATAACTGCACTGAATATAATTATTAATATTTAATTGGAACAGTAACACAGCCTTAGTTCGCAAGAACCTTTTGTTGAAAGACTGTTTACCAAAGGATAAGGTCACAGATTTAAAGGTAATTTGTGACCTCTCTTGACACCTCTTCCGCAAAAATACTAAATCATTATATTATAACACAAGTGCATTTTTCGCTAGAGCAATCATTATAATTGACCTCATTAGCGCGTGAATACGATATGCTTACGCAAGCGTTTTGAGTGATATGTTTCATATAGGTTAACACTTTTTTTTTTTTCACAGCACTTCGTTTTTATTACTATTATAAACTTCTAATTTGTTTAAACATAATTTGATTTATAAACTCTTATCGTTCACTGGGCCCATAACCTGTTAGAATTAGGTTAAATCAGTGGGTTAACAACGTTAAGACATAGAGTTTATTTAAAGAGTAAATATGTTATACAATTAGAAGTCTATGGAGAGATGAGTGGAACCCATCTCTCACTGAGTAATGTTCAAGACAGACTGATTTCAGAAACTACAAGACAGGGTATTTAACCCTCGACGGAAGTGAGATCGACTTTAGACCTTATGTCCGTTTCTCATTAAAAGTAATACATGGTTATTGAAACAATAGGTAATTTAATATAGCTGAGCTAGTCTAACAGGAAGTTAACATTAAATATATAACGAGTGTGTAATACATTTAACTAAAATTTCAACATATTGTGCATCTGGCAATCGCAGGAAACGTGTTAATGGCCTGGCAAGAGGCAGGGGGCTTTGGGCCAGATAATAAAGGATGTTCAACTCGCCATTCTAATGATGAGTTTGTGACAGTTATTTGGAACCCTTCAATTGTTAATGCGAGATTTATCTATTTTTCTCCTATGCTACAATGTTATTTTGAAGAGAATTTATGAAAATTTGATCATTTTGGAGAGAAATTTCCTAATTTTTCAGAGAGTTGGAGAGACAAATGGAGAGTTTCTGAGCCATACTATTTTAATTCGGTTAATTCAATTTGGACAGGCCCCTCGTTACATCTAACTGACAAGTTAAACTGACACCTCACTGACCTCAGACAGAAAGCTTACAATAGTTACCCCATAAAATTACCAGTCTGCAGAAACTGGGAAAGTGTTTGTAGAATCTCTTATTCTGTTCATAGCCAAATTGATGTAAATGTAGTAATTAATTCAAAATTGTTATCTCCCATATTCTGCAGACTGGTTAAATTATAATTATTACAGTTTTCTTTGAAAATTTTATTTTCTATTCCAAATGAAACATCTCAAATCTCAATCAAAGAATTAAACTGTGTAGTAGTATACCAAGTAAAATAGTATGGCTCATAAACTCTTCATTTGTCTCTCTAGCTCTCTCCAAAAATCACCAAATTTCATTCCAAAATGATCAAATTATCATAAATCCAAAATAACATTATAGCATATGAGAAAAAGATATTTCTTGCCATTTGCAATTGAAGGGCTCAAAATAACTGCCACAAACTCGCCATTAAAAAAGGGAGTTTGGACATGCTTTATTACCTGGGTAGTATAAACATTGGATTCAAGTACCTACAGTCATAAATTTGATAGCCTACAACAATTATCAAATTCACTCCATATATCATTAATCTTCTCCCAAATTTCCTATCTAATAGAATGCACTATGGTGCGCTGCTAAGCTTTTAGATAGGTATCGTCTACTTAATTAATTTTCTAGTTAATATTTCTGTCTCCGATGTTATGATGTTCCCAAGTATGACTGCTATGGCAGGAAAGTTGTCAGTTTAGTGAGAATTTCAGAAAATGTCAGTCTGCAAAGTGTGTCAAATTTGTCTCCAAGATTTTATTTTGACTCTTTAGTCTTTGAGGTCTGATTGAGGACAATTTGTCTCCCAAAGATTTTCAAATCTGTCTTCTAAAATTCAATATGACCAGAATTCTGAAAAAGTCTTTAATAAACAAAAAATCCCTCTGACTTTTCAAGAAGCTGAAAAAATCCACTAGCAATTTCCAATAATTTGGCTGATCCACCAATATTTTCTCTATTTTTCCACCAAAAATTAATAACATAGGAATAAATAGCTAAAAATCCACCGACTTTGATAGAAATTTATTTTCAAAGGAGAAAAATTCCACTGACAAGTCGGTGGAACAGTCTGGCCTGCCAGGTCAATAAACAATCATGATGGGGACAGTGAGACAAACTAGCTGATACAGTGAACTACATTAACTGTTTCATGGCACCAATATTTCATGTCACTAAAATCTAAAAGGCGGAAAAGCCTTGTGTTTTCTACAAGCTTAGGGAATGTTATTCCTACTGGAAACTTAATTGCGTAATATCTCAAAATAAATGGAATTCATGAAAAATGTCTTGAAGTTATAATGGCTTCTTTTGATAAAACAGGTTAAATGAACAGTGGTTTTTACAAGTTTGAAAGTATAAGCTTATTATAAGTGATTAATAAAGGACAACCCTCTATGATGCTCTGTAGACAACTGACACTAGAGATTTACACATACTTTTATATAATGATAAACAGGAAACAATTAGGTGTACAACATGAGTCATAGCTAGAACCAGGAAATGTTATCATAAGACAATTATGCTGAGTAGTTAAAAATACATTAGCTAAAGACAACATATGCAAAATATAAATGATGGTAACTAAATGTGACTAATACAATACAACACCTTTTACCTATATAAAGTGTCAAAATATAAAAAAAAGGCTGACCTAAAGCACAAATTTACCCGATTTTTTAGGTATTTCGAGTCCTTCAATTGTTAATGGCGAGAAATATCTATTTTTCTCCTAATTATTTGGAGGTTCATTAAGAAAAATTTCGGTAATTTGATCATTTTGGAGAGAATATTGGTAGTTTTTGAAGAGAAATGGAGAGTTTATGAGCCATACTATTTTATTGGCATATATGGCTGATCCATCAACATTTTCTTCATTTAGCCACTGAAAATTAATGGTAACATAGGAATAAAAAACTAGAAATCCACCTACTTTGCTAGAATACCTATATCTTAAAAAATGGTCATTGCAGATCGGGGCAGATTCATGGCAGCGTCTTGGAAGATAAGGGCAGATTGCAGATCAGTTAAATGTGCATGACATATATTTTAGACGACCGAACTCAAAACCTTACAGGGCTGACCTGAAAATATATTTAAATACCAAACTAAACATATCTTATTGCTCAACATGTACTTTAACTCATGTGGTGTAATAATGAACTGAACTTTCTACATTTATACATATAACCTCATATAAATGCATTGATTATCTCCAAGGATACTGCAATTAATTACCCCATGATGTGTGCAATTAATTGCCAAAAGCACTTTTTCGTATTTGTGACAATTTAACGCACTACCTTGTCAGGCTGTAACTACCATAATAAGGCACATATTTTAAAATTGTTTATATTTCATTTTGATGGCATATTTTACTGTGTTCATGTAAATTTCCATATGATTTCAAACATATTTTTCCAACCCAGTATTAAAGTTGTGGGATTTTGGTAAAAGATGAAATAAATTTTTTATAGGGTGAAAAAACACTGTAATGTTTACTCTAAATTATTTTGCACTTTCATCTAACAAAAATGAATAAAAGATACTGTATTTATAGAAAAAATTGCAATCTTTTTATTAGTGTAATCAGTTTTCCGAAATTATTACTCCTTCACTGTTAAAAAATGGGTGAGATTAATTATCCCGATACTCTGAGTGCAATTGAATACCCTGGTCGACGCTACATCATTATTAATGATTAAGGGGACCGCCCCAAAAATTTCGAAAAAAATTTATTATTGAAGTTATGGTTCTGAAACTTTGTATGTATATGTAAAATTGAATTATCTATCGTTTTTGTTCAGGACATTTTTTCGATTAGACCCATAGAAAACGAGTTATTCGAATTTCGAACCATTTTCAAAAACCTAGGCTTTTTTTTGGTTGAAGCTAGAGCATTGCGGTTTTTTGCATTCGATTCTCCATACTGATATCTACAATATGATTTTCTTCGATTTTTGATTTTCCAATGGGTTTTCTAAATTTCGACTTTTTCATAAAAAGTAAACCAAAAATTTTGAAAAAATAATTTTCCTTTCAAAGTTTAACGATCTGACACGCAGCATCCATCCGCTTCGAAGGTTTAGGGATAACTGATCAATCTCTCGTTGCATTCATTGGTGTGGGCGTGCCTTAATGGTAGGTTAGATACCAGATATAGCGAGATAATTAATTATTACGAATTATAATTGGCTGAGAGATAGTTTTTAGAGTACATATTGACTCCCTACCCCCCGGCCCACTTTTCCCTTTCTCCCCCTCTCCCCAGGGGGTTAGAGTTATATGAGACTTCTGATATTTTGCACACACTATAAGAAGGTTATAAAGCAACTATTTACACAATAAAAAAAAAAGATAAAATTATGAGATTTCTTCGGGGGGCGGTCTCCTCAAGGAGAGGATCCCCACTCGCCGATGTGAAGGGGGGGGTGAGCACTCAGGCTGCAGGTGGGCCCATTTGTACTGAATCCCCATTGAACCAATCTAGAGACTAGTCTTTGAAATCCTCTAGCCTTCCAATTCTTTCAAGAAAGGTAGAAAGATGCGAGAAGCTGAGAGTCCTGGTAATTATTTGGAGGTTCATTAAAAATCCATCCAGAGTCCTGTGATAAGAAGGGCATTCTTCAACAATGTGAGTCCTTGTCTCTGGGGCAAGACCACATTGTCAGCAAGTGTCATTGGTCCATTTTTCACTAATCCTGTTATAGGACCCAAAGTTTCTGTGCCCTGTTAAAATTTGCAGGGTAAAGGTATGTTTTGCATGAAGCGATTTTTGCAATCATCGCTCAGCAATGATCGTCTGGAAATAGGAATAAATTGAATTTGAGCTCCGCGATAATCGCTTGTTGCAAAACTGACCAAAAGGAATAGCATTCAACCAGTGCTCAGCAATAGTCGCTGGGCGATGGTAGCAACAATCGCTGCATGCAAAACGTACCTTAGGACTAAGCAACAAGAGTCTCAGACAGCCTAAGCTCTCCTATCGAGAGGCTGCTCGAAGAGCTCTTTGTTCTGTCTACAAAAAGATAGATTGGCCCATCTTCTTCTGGAATTATCTGCAATCCAACGTTAAACTGAAAGTTTACATGCACTGTATGGCACTGGTAGAAAGGGTTCGGGTCCTTCAATGAGGTCTTAGCTGCTTCCTTAGCTAGGAAGTCGGCGGTTTTGTTTCCAATGGTACCAACGTGAGCCTTAACCCACTGAAGAGTGACGTCAACCTGGTTTACCTTTTGGCTCCTGGTCCTTAAACTAACCATGGCTTTGATTGCGGCTTGGCTATCTGAGTTTATAACAACTCTTTGCATCTGGTTCTCCGGAGATGATGCTGGTCAGTCTCTCCTTCTGCTGCCAGAGTGATTGCCAATATCTCTGCCTGGAAAATGGAGCAGTGATAACCTAGATATTGAACTAGGTCAGCTTCATTCCTATCAGCGAAGTAACTCCTGCACCTGTTTTGCCAGATTCAAGCTTAGAGCCATCCGTAAAACAGGCCCCTGTTGAATCTTCCACTGTGTGGTCGGGGATCACAGTACTCGTCTTAAATCTCCCCTATAGATTTAACCGAGGGCTGCATAGGTCTTCCGAGAAGGCAAGAACAGGTCTTCTAAGAAGGCCAGAACAGGTAGGTCCCTGGAGTTCCTGTCACACCAATTCACATTGTTGCGGGCGGGTAGCCGAACAGAATTATATAGGTATGTGGTTCCAAACCATTAACTTAAATTAAGGATATTGAAGAACAGATTATTAGTAGCTTATTTTCTATTGCAGGCAAAAGGATGGTACAAGGTGAAGTGTAGAGCATAAATAAGAAGGCGTGAGAGAGTGCAGTTATCTGCAAACAAATAGCATAACTACATAAGCAAAAGAAAAGTAAACAAACAAAAAGTAAAGCAAATAATAAATAAAATCAATAATAAAGCAAATGATAATAAAGCAAAGCAAATGAATAAAACTTACAGGTTAAGGAAGGGTAATCAAGCAGAGAGAGGTAAGTGAGTTTCAGCGTTAGACAGGTTGGAAACTTAATATTAACATTAAATAATTACAATACCTTCGGAATATATATCTGTAATAAAGTGAAAATTAGTACACATGTCTATTATGCAACAGGAGAGGTTTTGACAATAAACATAGGACAGACCAGCTGCACTGGTACATGCCTCCCCACCAAACCTTCCTATTGCTAAATTTGACATGTGTACGTATCCACTCACTTGCTTGCTTGACATAACCTACTCAACATAGAAAACAAACTCAGCTAAATTATCATATAGACAAAAATAAACACAAGAAAAGAAAACACAATGAAACACAATTACTAAATGAACAGAATCACAGCTACAAAATGAAACAAAATAATACATGATGAAACAAATAAAAATTATGAACATAATAGAACACAAAGAAAATGTCTACAAAATAAATGACAAAAATTGAAAATAATAAAATACAAAAATATGTGAAATGAAAAATGAAAAGAACAAAGCTTCACATGCTTCCCCTCCACCCTTACAAAAAATATTTTATTACAAAAATAGAAATGGATAGTAGTTTATTAATACATAAAATGTGAAGGGTTTAGGTTTTACAACATATGTGCAAAAATAGTTTTTTTTTTTTTAAATCAAAAATATACTAAGTTGTATCGTAATCTCCATACCTATGAGCTTTTCTTACAGCTCTTTCTAAAGTTCTATCTTGCACGTTTGGAATATCTAATACTGGACCCATAGACCTTAATTGTCTAGTGGAACCATCTTGTGGTACGAGAGAATAGTAATCTGGATTAGTGGCTAACAACTTCCTAATTGTTTCTGATCTTACAACCGACAAGTCACCAACACCAAATCCGTCAAAGTCACCAGAACAATCAGTCTCACCAGTCCCCTCATTTGGGAGGTTATCAGTCTCCGATTTAATGTGACCAATCTGTTCATGACTCTCATCAAGCATATAATCAGAATTCACAGATGGCAATTCAAAGTCACTATCACTAGCTAGAAAATCAGAATCTGTCCAGTCAATTAGATTACTACTTTTAGTTATACAAGACAATCTGTGCTCTTCTACATCAGAACCAATTGAATTTACTTCAGGTACACTATCTACGAAACTTTCATCAACCAAAGAAATCTCCCTTCTAGCCTCTAATTCACAGCCATGACATTCCTTTCGTACTTCAGAAACATCAGGAAAAACATCTACAGGCCCCAATCGATCATCAAAATCATCATTCTGGGAGAAACCTGAGAAGCTAGAACTTGTACTAGAAGAATCACCAAAATAATCCACAGCAAAAGCACCATCTAACAACCCGTCATTAACTGGAAAAACATTAGGAACATTAACATTCATCTCATCATTATTATTGTATTTAGAATAATAAGGATGATCAACAATATACTTAGGAATTTGTCTGAATGGTCTCAGCTTAGAATGATGAACTCGTGAAATGTCACCAGATGAAACACACTCGGCCTGGTAGGTGACTCCATTACTGTTAACCTTAATGATCTTGTATGGCCCTTCAAAGTTAGCTTGGAATTTATTAGTGGTGAGAAATCCCCTTCGTTGAGTTTTTACGTTTACAAGTTGGCCCAATTTAAAAGGCGAGAATTTAGGGTGACCCTCTTGCCACATCTCTTGAAGAGCATTAGGAACTGGATTACAATTTAAATCATGGGATTTTTGTAATAAGAAATTAGCAGGGGAACTTCCCAATTCTGCATGATGGGTGTTGTTATATGTAATAACTGCCCTTGGTAATGAATCGTTCCAGGCGTTTCCCGATTCAGTTATACTTCGTATCAGATTCTTAATGGTTCTATTGACCCTCTCTACAGCACCGTTTGAAGTTGGTTGGTAAGGTGTGGTCAATATGTGTTTGATCGAGTGACACTCAGCAAATTCATCAAACTCGAATGAAGAGAATTCAGGACCATTATCTGTAAGGATATTAGAAGGAATGCGAGGTAAAAATGGTAAAACATAGTAATTCAACATCCTTACAACCGTAGCACACTTCTTATCTCTAATTGGGACAGCGGCAACCCACTTTGAGAAATGATCAACTACCATCAAACAACCAATGAAGCCTTGTGACGTCCGAGGGAAAGAAATTAGATCCATAGCAACAATTTCGAAAGGATAACTGGACTGAATCTTAATAGTAGGAGGGGAAACAACCGTCGAATATTCTTTCATAGTCTGACAACTAGTGCAAGTCACACAAACATCACTACAAACTTTATATTTAGAAGGATGCCAAAACACATTTTTAACCAGGTTAAGCAGTTTATCACGACCAATGTGAGCGAATTCGTTATGTAACACCAGAGCAATTCCAACAAAGAAACTAAATGGTACAACAACAGAAGGAACCTCATCTGTGTAGACAATTAAATCATTAACCATTGACAGTTTGGAATGATGTTTGGCAAATTGCTTCACACGACTAGGCCACTCAGAATGGTTAATATCATTTGACAGACATCTGCGAAGCATCTTTAAATCAGGACATCTTACCTGAATTGACTTAAAACAATTAATGTCGTTAGACAAAGACAATCCATTAATTGTAGGTGACGACCCTTTAATTTCGAATCGAAACTCATTGTTAACAATGTCCATCTTGAGGACATGAGATGTGGATAGGGAAGTTTGGACCATGAGAACCCTCTGTGTTGACAGATCAGAACTATCAACTAACAATTGACCTGCCAAACCTTTGCCACTAAACAAAGAACCACTACTGAGGTTAAGTTTCAAATCAAATTCAGACATAAAATCCAACCCAATTAATATACAAAATGGAAAACAAGAATCATCACATACAGCAAATTTGAAAGGTACAGGCATTGTAAATGATCCCATGCTAAATGTCAACTCCACAGTTTTATCAATAGTCTTACGTTGATCAGAGAATCCAATTATTTCACAAATTCGTTCGTTGGTAACAGTAACAGATTGGGATTCTCTGATGGCATTCAAAGTTGACATTTTAATTAAGCTGATCTCAGCACCAGTGTCTAGCACGGTACAAAACTTATTATTATTAAGAGTTACAGTAACTTGTGGGAGAGAACACAGAGCGTGGTGACAATATTCAAAACGTTCATCAAAAGTACTACACACATCAACATCCTCAATTAAATCCAAACTATCTAAATAATCAACATTACATTTATACGAAATATCAGGAGCTTGAACAGTGTTGATGGAGGAACTTGGCAACTCAGGCTGACTGAATGTATTTAATTCAATTAACGGGTTAAAGTGAATGCCACTGATACACTGAAGGTGTATGGCTCTATCGTACTCATCAAACTGATAAATAACAGGACTTTTCGGCCAGAAATAAACATTGATCTTAACAGAATACAAACGACTGGCAGCCATTAATAGATCAAATGAGGGAAGTTGCCCTTCAAGTCGCATCAGTCTTAGATTCTTTCTGCCAGTCCGGTCCAATTTAAGCTTATAACGATCCGGATTATTCATGAGTTCGTCCACCAAGAGTTCCCTCAACTGCTGTTCAGCTCTTGGTAGAGGTTTCTGATGAGTAAGCCTTGACAAACATCTAAAGAGGCTCACTATCATGGACTCTCCACCACCTGGAACACAATTAGAATCAATAACAAGACCCACAGGTAATGAAGAATCATATTCATACATAAATTCAATAGGTTTTTCATTAATGCGGGACAATGCATCAGCAGCAGAGTTCAGATGACCTGGCACATATCTAATTTCAAAATTATAATCAGCCAATTCTTCAACAGTTCTAGCTAATCTTGAACATACAATCTTCATGTTATGCAAATGCACCAGCGGTTGGTGATCAGTATAAAGAATGAATGGTATCCCATAAATAAACGGACGAAAAGTCTTCACACCCCATCTCAAAGCGCACAATTCTCTCTCAAGGGTGGAATAGTTTAGCTGAGGGCCAGAGAACATCATTGAGGCGAACCCTATTACACGGTGTGATTCACCTTGTTTTTGTGCCAGGTAAGCACCAGACCCTACATTTGATGCATCGACCCAGAGCTCTATTTTATCAGCTTCATCAGAATAATCTGGGTACGCCAACTCAACCTCTTGCTGCATTTCGGATTTGAGTGAATTGAAAGCTACAACCATTTCTTCGGTCCAAATTAATTTATTGTTCTTTTTACCGCTGGTGTGACAAGATAAGGGTCTCTGAATAACTGAACAATTTGGCAAGAACTTGCGCTGAAAATTAACAAAACCCAAAAACTCTCTCAATTCACCCTTGGTCTGGGGACGTGGGTAATTAGCAACTTTATTTACATACTCAGGTGTTTTTGTGATGCCAGTTTGACTAATTACATGTCCAAGGAACTCAACTTTGTCCTTAAAGAAATCACATTTATTTGCATGAATCTTAATTTTGTAAGATTTCAATGTCTGAAGGACTTTATTCACTAGATCGAGATGATCCTCAAATGAGCTACTCATAATCAAGATGTCATCAATATATGCAATGACCTTGTTCGAAGGGAATGCACCTAGCACTGCCTGTATTTCACGTTGGAATGCCGACGGTGCATTTCTCATGCCAAAACTCAATCTTTTAAATTGCCAATGGCTTTTCGAAGTGGAAAATGCAGTGTACTGCCGACTTGATTCATCAATTGGGATCTGATAATAGCTCTTTACCAAATCCAACCTTGAAAAATACTTAGTGCCATGTAAACCGAAAATTGAATCAGCCAAATTGGGTACAGGGTGTCTATCAGGAATTGTCAACAAATTAAGTTTCCTATAATCTATACACATGCGTAACCCACCCCCTTTCTTAATAATAGGCACAATTGGTGAATTCCAAGGTGAGACACTCGCTTCAATAATATCCAAAGCCTGTAACTCCTGGCACTGTTTTTCGATCTCAATAGCTACAGGTGGAGGGAAACGCCTAGGTCTTTGGTAAATTGGAGTATTACTAGAGAGTTTAATTACGTGCTCAGTTACGTTAGCATGACCTATGTCAAGATCACCCTGGCTAAACACCGTATCTACATTCTGCAGCATACTAAACACTTTGGTTTGCTGCTCAACATTTAACATAGGAAGAGTTATTTGTGATAGGGGATTATTATTTGGCTCACGGTCCTCCTCGTCACAGTCTGGCAGCTCGGCTACAGAGGAAACCTTACCCACCATCTGACCAGAGTGAATATGAGATGAGTTTTCTCTAGCAATAAGCAATATTCTCTTAGTTACTGAATCCATGACACCATCGAGACCCTTCACCTTGTCAGCCAACTTAGCATCAACATCACCATCACAGAAATACAGCATTTGAGTTGAGTCTGGAATAGAAACACAAAAGTTAACAGATACACATTTAGATGAATTCCTATCGATGTACAGATCTTGACCAGCATAACATTTGATATCACAATAAAGAGTCTGAGTAACAATACCAGAATTATCAACATATAGTTCAACCTTTCCATCATCATCAAAGTGCTTTACTATAATCTTATCTTTAATGGCTAATTCTATGTTATTACCTTTGAGAAAGTCAACACCTAAGAAAATATCACCACTAGAATTGGTATTACTAGGGTAAATCATTAGATGTAAGTCATTCATTTTAATATCACCAATAAATAAAGTACATTCAGAAGCACCCAGAATTTTAAATGGTACATTTCCTAGCCCTTTTAGTTCAACAGAGCTTTTCGTTATGGTAAGGTTCATTTTAATAGCTAATTCTTCCGAGATTAGAGAGCACACTGACCCAGAATCAATGACAGCAGTCACTACTTTATCATTAAGTTTAACGTTAACATTGAATAGATCCTTATTAAGGCCTACTAAATTTACATATTTAGGAAAGTTATTAATGCAATCATCAATAGAGTTTACTTCCCTTCTAATTGCAGTAGAAGCCTCCTCCTGATGGCAACAATCACTGCTACTCCCCTCACTGCACAAAGAAGAAGACCCACTGCCAGCTGCAGAAAAGAAATCAGACATCTTTTTACTCTCAGGAATCAGTCCTGCAGTAGATGAGTAGAAGATCCTTGTCTGCTGACAAAAATCTTGTTTAGGGAGTCTGTTTACATTTCTCAATTGTTCTCCCTCAGAATTGAGAAACTTCAGTTTAACTTCTTGCCTGATGTTGAGCGACTTCTGAAAGTTGGGTCGTATCTAGGGCATTCCTGCATTCTGTGATTTGATCCGCAAATCAAACAGTTATTATTTGCTCTCCAGCAGTTGTTTTTATTGTGACTCTTCTTACCACAGTGAGAACAGAATCTGGCTCTGTTATCAGACTCAGGATCCCTGTATCGACCCATTGCATTAAGAGGTCCAATAGATCCAGATCGTTGGGGCTGATGTTGTTGTGATGGTTGGAGAGCCCTTCTAAATTCTCCTGATGGATCGTCATGATCTGAGCCTTGCTCATGTAGCTTAATTCCAGAATATGTCCTACTTCGTGGCTCAGGCTCATATCTAGAGACACTATCTGACCACATGACTGAGTGTCTTTTTGGTACATCATTTTGGAGATCAACTGCCATCTCCATCACTGCAGAGAAACTCATACGTTTCGTTTTTCCCCTGGAGGTAGCTTTAAGAGTCCTTTCAGCATCTAGGATCTTGCCAGATATGAATTGGGGAATATTGCTCAAGAACTGTTGTCGCACCTGCAATGCTCTTTCACGTGATGACTGGGGAAAAGCAGATTCAGAGAGTTCCAGTAGCTTCATTCCAAAAAGAGACAAGTTTTCTCCTTGCATAGGGGTTGCTCTCAGGAATTCCTTCCTCCAGTAGCTTTTTCCTCCAATTCGTTGCTTTTTGTAGTAGTCTAGCAAGATTCCTTTCATTTTCTGGTACCTCATTCTTCTGCCACCCCGAATTTGGTAGACATTCAACAGCTCTCCAGATAAGAACTGTTCCAATTGCTGGCACATATCATAGGAGTTGCCTCTAAATTTACCAGAAAAGTATCTTTCATATACTGTGAGGTAGTCCTTTAAAGAGGTCTTTCCCTTCATCTCAAATGGTGGAGGGGTAACTATCTCTCTAGATCTCCCCTTATGATATCTTCCAGATGACAGTGAAGAACTTGATGATGCATCTCCTGTCACTGAAGAAGAGCTTTCAGAGTCTGATGAAGAATCTGATGATAGCATTATCTCTTCAACACGTTTCTTTGACTTCTTATGTTTAAGTCTAGTTTTCCGAGCATCTAACTTAGAATTTGAGAAAACTTCACTCCTGCTTGAACAGAAACTAGATAATTTGACATCATTGTGAGATTTAGTGGTCTCATTAATCCCAGCATTAACACTTGGCACAGTACTTTTGTTGTTGCCCTCATCAGCAAAGTGAGTGCATCTCATGGCTATTGGGGTTTCCTTCCAGTAGCGGTCCACGGACAATTTAAGAAGTATCTCATACATACCAGCGAGAGTAAGAGAATGTGGCATCATATCCCACTGTGATAAAAGGTACTTCACCTCTCTTTGATAACAGGTTTTCCATGTGCTTAGCTGAATCCACATATGAAGGACTGATTTGATCGAGGCTTACTCCCTGCCATCGAGGAAACAGAAGCCAACGAAGTTCATCCAAAGCACCCAAATAGCCAGCATCTCCTCTTTCATTAAACTTTCCATTTACAAAATCAGCTCTGACCCTAGTGTTACTGAACTGAGCCAGCAAGCTCTGAATTGCCAAAATCTGTGGCAGCTCTCCAAGCTTGCCATCAGATAGCTGCTTCGAAGAAGATGCCAATGGTGGCCATTCAGCTCTAGACAAAAGAGACATAGCACCACCTCCAGTTGATCCGTCATTCCCTTCTTCACTCAGCTCACGCCTCCGTGTTGTAGTCTTGCTTCTTGCTCCAGAGCAGCTTTCTTCATCTAGATTTGCCATATCAGTTCTGTCGTTCCCCTTCACGGGAGACTTTTCAACTACCATTATCTATTATTTACTTCAATCTCGTCGAAGATGCCACTTGTTGCGGGCGGGTAGCCGAACAGAATTATATAGGTATGTGGTTCCAAACCATTAACTTAAATTAAGGATATTGAAGAACAGATTATTAGTAGCTTATTTTCTATTGCAGGCAAAAGGATGGTACAAGGTGAAGTGTAGAGCATAAATAAGAAGGCGTGAGAGAGTGCAGTTATCTGCAAACAAATAGCATAACTACATAAGCAAAAGAAAAGTAAACAAACAAAAAGTAAAGCAAATAATAAATAAAATCAATAATAAAGCAAATGATAATAAAGCAAAGCAAATGAATAAAACTTACAGGTTAAGGAAGGGTAATCAAGCAGAGAGAGGTAAGTGAGTTTCAGCGTTAGACAGGTTGGAAACTTAATATTAACATTAAATAATTACAATACCTTCGGAATATATATCTGTAATAAAGTGAAAATTAGTACACATGTCTATTATGCAACAGGAGAGGTTTTGACAATAAACATAGGACAGACCAGCTGCACTGGTACAACATGGCTCTTGTGAGCCAAAGTGTCTTGGATGTAACCACCCCTCTACATACCCGCCTTTTTCAACCGGTAAGCAAACGGCAATGCAAGCCTTCCGTTGCAGTGTGGACAGCTTCAGGTCGTATGTATGAGTCTCCAACCCCGCTGCCCAAACAGTAACAGCATAGCTCATAATAGGTGGAATCATGGTGGTGAAAATCCACATCATGACTTTTGGAGAAAGCCACAAAGTCTGTCCAACTGCTCGCCTACACAGTAGAAGCCATCTCTAGGCTTTAGCAGACTTGTCAACTATCTGGGGGATCCAGCTCAGCTTAGAGTCCAGAGTCACTCAGAGATAAGTTACCCTGTCAACGAACCAAATTTCTTGTCCCATAAGTCTTAGGGGGGGGGGGGATACTTCCACTTGTGTTTCAATGTAAATACAGTAGCCAAAGTTCTATTGATGCACAAGGATAGTCCAGATTCTCTGGCCCAATCCTCAACAGTCATCAAAACTTCCTGAACTCGTTCATTAATAGTTAAGTAGTCTATTCCGGTTGATAGCAGGAGTGCATCATCAGCGTAAGTCTGTACATAAATTTCTGACACATTCAATTATGTGTTATATATATAAAATATAAGTAATTTTTTTACAGCAGTGAAAATTTCTTTTTTGAATAAATAAGGTGAATAATGATGTATAAAAGGAAGAATGAGACACTCCAACTTCTTGCGCAATGTTCAGAAGACTCAAACCCTAATATCTAAATTGAAAATTTAATCAAATATATAATTAAGATACGTTGAAAATATTGTTAAGGTAAGGAACAAGCCAATCAAATTTTATACAGGACATAATTCGAGCTAATATTATTAACCAAACAAACAAGAATCATTTATCATAATCAAACTCGAAAACAAAAAACCATACAGGTAAATGACTTGGTTCTATCAAGAAATCTTAATAAACAGCACAAATTACAACTGAATTGGATTGGGCCTGGCTGTGTAATAGAGATTAACAAAAACAAATGTGATCTCTGAGTTTACTTTAGATTTACCCTAAACTGATCGTCTAGTGTTAATTCAGAACACTATAATAACTTTTACTCAGTCATTATGTGTAGCTCATATTCTCTTGACTTCATAATTTCTACAACTAGCTCAGTCTTATTTATGGGATGTAATAAAATAAAACTACTAAATGATAACTCTAAAAGACTGTACTTCTACACAAGTTACTACACAAAGTCAGTCTTCATGGCAATACAACTGTATTTATAACTGTTAGACTTGGACTATCTAGCAACGGTATAGGACGGGGACTTGAGCATACCTGCGAACTAACTTCTTCATTCTACAAAGCTTACATTTATAGTGACACACTAATGAGTATAATGACGTACTAACTATATCAAATCATTTCATCACAAAATCTCGTATGAACATTTTACCAATTTCTGCCAAGTCCAGACTGACTAGATTGTATTTGGTGGTAGATCATCTCCAATCTTCAGAATATCAGTTAATTATCATAATTTAACATCTTCTGTGAAGACAATTAATCCTTAAAGGCTTACTCTGCAAACTCAGCAAAGATCTCACGATATATTTTCCCCATTAAAAGGTCTCTCAAAGGTCTTCAGCAACATTGATGTACATTGCAGGCTGGAAGGTCTAAGGCCGGGTTGAACGATCATGAAGAATGCCATTCAGCCCATTCTAGATTTGGAGCACAAAGTATTCCACTGATATTTTCAACACTCTGAAGAAATCCACTGAACATATTTCCAAAAATTTAGCCGATCCACCAATAGTTTCCCAATTTGGCCACCAAAAATTAGATATTGAAAACATATGAATAAGTAACTTTATTCGATAAATCAATAGACTTTGCTTGAGACTGCTAGAACTGGTATAAAGTTCTCAGTAAAGTACACATAATTCAGTAAATATATGAAGAAAATTGAATTTAAGAATTTTTCACACAGAAAATGTCCAAAAAGTCCCATGTTTGCAGACTGGGACTTTGCTGCTAAAAATATTATTTTCGAATTGCGAAAATTTTACGGACGAGTTTGTTTAATTTACCGTGAAATAAGTCTGGCATTCATGATTCAGCATGAAACAGGTTTCCAAGTAAAATAGTGTGTGATAAACTCTCAATTTGTTTCTTCAATGCAGTATGGAGCTTAACTTCTCTCCAAAATGATAAAATTTTCATAATATTGCTTCATAATAAAATTAAAGCATTGGAGCAAATTAGATATTTCTACTATTGCAATTTAACCCAATTGTCCCAATACATATTGGTGAGTAACGATATGCTTTATTATCTGGATAGATGCATGATAATCCATTTTATAACTTATAAGAGCCAATTAATGGCTTGTATATCAAAAAGTCTAGACTTGAATATGCCTAATTAGTTAGAAATTTTGAATTAATAGTAAATTTGTTCAATGGGTCCACCTCTGATTTTAAATATTATAACACTCTATATACCTAGGTAAAAGGAGCCATTTTATGTTTTTTAAAATTTCAAGTATGGATCATAAACTCTCCATTTGTCCTTGTAGCATACCAGGTAATAAAGCATGTCTTTTTCTCACCGTTTTATTGGCGAGTTAATGATAACTATCTTGAAGCCTTCAATTGCAGAAAGTGCTGACCCCTAATGCTCTGAAGTCTGTTGAAATTCAAAAATCTTAGAAAGGTTGGCCTATATTTTCTCACAGGTTAATTCAATTGATCTATGATTTCCATCTCAAAAATAATACAAACAATCATCACTTAGTAATAAATAGATAAAAGTTAACTGATGTTAATGTTGTTTATTGTAGAAAAGAGTAGAAAAAGCAGCTGATTATTCAGACACTACTTTGCATATTATGGGAAAATTTTAAACTGCTCTATGCTATGCAAGAATATTTTAATTTTGTTAAATTATTACCAATTTTGCCTGCCAATAAAGTATTGCTTTTATTGCCATTTCCTTAACGAGTTAATAATTTAGTACTAGATATTTTTGTCCTTCTGGCTTCCATTGCATATGGCAATAAGTACCAAATTTTGCTAATTTATACTGAATTTGAACTTTTTTCAGATTATAAAGTTTTAATATAATTTTTTATTTGATGAAAAATAGCAGAACAATTGATCAAGCATGGATATTCATCAAAACCTTACCGATGAAACCAGCAGTGAGCAAAATAGCATACCCAAGAGAGAGGAAGCTTTCACTTCCAATGCCAGGGAATTGGATGTAGCAGCTGCTAATCTTGATGACTCTGACAGACGGGGGAGGAGAAGCATCAACAACTACGGCATTGTTGAACAGACAAATAGGCAAGACTCCACTCCAACATACTATATTGACAATGAGGACTCTGATGAAAATGACATTCTTCTACCTACAGATAGAAGGGGGTTTGAAGTTTCTGGACACCACATATCTGATTCAAGCAATCAAACAAGTGCCAATCAAACTCTCATTCATCTCGTTAAGGGAAACCTTGGAACTGGTATCCTGGCCATGCCTGATGCAATTCACAATTCTGGTTTGTTGACGGGCTGTTTGTTGTTGCCGTTTCTGGCAATGGTTTGCACCCACTGCATGCATCTGCTGGTCTGGTCTAGCTCTGAACTGCAGAGAAGGACATCACTGAGAAATGTGGATTATGCTAAAGTTGCTGAAGGGGCTTTTGAAAATGGCCCTGAGCCACTGCGCAGACTTTCTACTGCTGCATATTACACCATCAGTTTCTTCTTGGTTGTCACACAGCTTGGATTTTGTTGCGTCTATGTTGTCTTCATATCGGCTAACTTGCAAAGTATAGCCAGTCATTTCTCAAATAATGCAAGTGAAGATGTGCATTTGTATATTCTAATAATTGCTCTTCCCATCCTCATGATATCCATGATTAACACGCTGAAAAGCCTCTACTACCCATCACTGTTCAGCAATCTTGCAATTGTTGCTGGACTCACCATGCTCTTCTCCTTCCTCCTCACAGACCTGCCTAATATTTATGACAGAACGCAGTTCACCTCCCTGAAGTCCATGCCTCTCTTTTTAGCCACCAGCATCTATGCTTTTGAGGGAATTGGTGTCGTCTTGCCCCTGCATCGCAACATGAAGAAACCCGAAGAACTTGGTGGTACAAATGGTGTATTGAACACTGCCATGTGCCTAGTTACTTGCCTATATTTTTCGGTTGGTTTCTTTGGCTACTTGAAATACGGAGATGAAGTTCTGGGTTCCATCACTTTGAATCTTCCTCAGACAGACATCATGGCAGTAGCGATCAATATACTCTTTATCTTGGCCATCTTCTTCACCTATGCTCTCATGTTGTATGTCCCTGTGGAACTGACGTGGCCTCACTTTGTGAATAGATTCAGCCGTATATCTGACCAGAGCTGGTTCATTTACCTCTACAAATCAATCCTGGTGATTTTTACCATTGGTGCTGCTGCAATCATACCACATATAGCTTTGTTCATCTCTCTAGTTGGTGCCATCGCCTCATCAACCCTAGCCTTAATATTCCCTCCATTGATTCACTCAATCGTCTTCTATGAAACGTGAGTAGAAATATAATTCAATATCAATATGTTCTGTAACAGATTTAACATGATCTATATGTTTCCTAATCAAATTTAACATGTTCAATTTGTTTCCTATTCAAATTTAACATGTTAAACTTGTTTATATTATATTTTAAAATGTTCAATAGATGATATTTATGACTAAACTATGCCTATCTAATGAATGATTAACTTTCAGACAATCTCGGTGGGGAAGATTGAAAAACATCTCCATTTCCCTGTTTGGTTTGTTATGCTTCGTCACCGGCACTTGGACCAGCCTTCAGGAAATCATCAAAGAACTCGGCAAACATGGCAATTGAAACTTCCTTGTACAAATTGTAAATATCTAATATGGGAGTTATAGTAGCCAATGTATATAGGAATCACTTTGGTTACTTGAAAAAGTAATTTTACTAGAAATCAATTGTTTCCAATTTCTCTTACCTGTTCATTTTGATACAATTGTTTCTCAATTGTTTAAGGAAATTAGACGTGTGTCCTGATGATGCTAGAGTCAATTGGCAATAATGATCGGAGAAAATGATTTTAAAGATTCCGATTGAGAGAAAGCATTTCAATCGGATCATAATTAGACATTCTAACTGTGATAATTAGCTTCATGAAATCTTCATTAAAATAGTTTCTTTGAAAATAGTCTGAAGATGTCATGATAAATTGCACTTTAATTATTTTAGTTCATAGCTGCTTGCCTCCTTTTGTTTTATTTGATTTGTAGTTAGATATTTTAATACCTAACTCTCTTGTTGTTTTACTGTGGCTTCTATTCATTTTTAGATGTGTTTGATGGTACAATTGCATCATTATTTTGCTATTCTGCTATTAAATGCTCACTTGTGACAATTCAAAACGGGATTTGTGTAGTAACTTTTTTATTGGTTTTCCCATTAAAGATTTACAATAGCTGCATCTTTTAAATATATATTTCAAGATATTTTATTGAAATTACAATGAATCATTTGCTTGTGGATTCAAATGCATTAAATATGATATTATGATTATTACTTACTAGATTCACTTGTTTGTACATTAAGGTAAATATGTCTTGCCATAATAATTAGCTCACTATAGTAAGGACAATTTCTATCTTGTGCAACAAAGTCACCAGTTTCTACTTTCCCATTTCAATTCATCACATTATTTTATTTTCTATTTATGAATTGGTACACAGTAAGTAGCTATTCAATTTATTATGAGTTAACTGTTTTGTTATTGACTGTGTGCTATCTTCCTTTTTAATGTATTTATTGTATTTATTGATGTCCTAGCCATGTCGTATTGATGTCATATTGATGTCTTGGCTAAGTCATATTGATGTCTTGGCTAAGTCATATTGATGTCTTGGCTAAGTCATATTGATGTCTTGGCTAAGTCATATTGATGTCTTGGCTAAGTCATATTGATGTCTTGGCTAAGTCATATTGATGTCTTGGCTAAGTCATATTGATGTCTTGGCTAAGTCATATTGATGTCTTGGCTAAGTCATATTGATGTCTTGGCTAAGTCATATTGATGTCTTGGCTAAGTCATATTGATGTCTTGGCTAAGTCATATTGATGTCTTGGCTAAGTCATATTGATGTCTTTGCTAAGTCATATTGATGTCATATCTATGTCATATTGATGTCATAGCTAAGTCATATTGATGTCATAGCTATGTCATTTTGATGTCATAGTTAAGTCATATTGATGGCATAGTTAAGTCATTTTGATGTCTTAGCTAAGTCATATTTATGTCATAGCTAGGTCCTATTGATGTCATAGCTAGGTCCTATTTATGACATAGCTAGTGATGTCATAGTTACCTAGGGTCAGCTCTCTCATAGCATATAAATGCTCTATTGTTTCTAATAATTAGTTAGGTAGGTGCTGACCTATAATAGCTCAAACACAAAATATAATCATACTAATGTATTTCTGAATGTCTTTACTGTGAACATTAATGTTTTTACCTCAATCAAGAGATGGGAGAAACAGTTACCTAACTTACCAGTAAATTGAACAATTCCTATATCTTCATTTTGAATACCTTCTTACTTCACACCTAACGTTTGCTGCAACTAGTATTCATTGGTTAACATTTATACTATTTTAAACTAATATTCTCCATGCATTTGTAATATTTAATACTCTTCATTGAAATGTTTTAGATTTTTAATTAAATTTGATACTTATAAAGTGAACCACTCTAAATAAATTACAGCTCTGAAGAATTAACTCAATCCCTTTTTAGTAGCTAGCTAATTAAATCTCCAATTTTTGTGCATGCAATAAAAAGTGCCTAAAAATTTCTATGTTAAAATAGTCATGAAGAACCAGAGATCAAATGTTACTATGAATCTTCTGATTATTTTATGGTATTCTTCTTTAATCTCTACTATTTAATTAGGTTTAAGATGCAAGATATTGGACGTTCCCTCATTTTTGTTCATACAGCTATGTAGAAAAAATATTAGTTCATTGTTAGCTATTTCAATTGACCAGTAAAGTGAGCGCCGTTCCAACTTAATTCATCAGCGAAATATTTCTATGTTATTCGTACGGGGATAAATATGAGGTTCGTTAACATATATATATAGTAACTGACGATTTACTTAATATTTTTTAATTCTATATTTGAATACCTAATAGCTACTTAACCACATTAATTGCTGTAAAGTATAATAAAAATTAGTTTTGAAATAAAAGTAAAGAGTTGTTTAAGACGTTTTCTGTGATCTTTTTCACATCGGTGGCTCTGTGCCTGTCTTTTCGTGTGGTTGTGTGGTGTTTTTGCTCGTCTCTTTGGAACAAAACTGTGCAGACTCTCGAAAGGACCACAGAAATAGTCTTAGATAACTCGTAACTTTTCTTTTCAATCAACTTTACAGCAATTTAATGCTTTTAGATATTAGGTATCAAGATATTGAATGGAAATTCTCCAAGATTAAGTAAATCGTCAGCTACTCGGATGTTAATGAACCTCATTTCGAATATTTCGCTGATAAGCTCAGTTGGAACATCACTCACTTTACTTTAGTGTTGGTATCCATGAATCATCTTACATGCAGGGATTATGAATAGCTACCAATTATAAGAATGATCAGAAATTAGTTTACAGTTTTGTTCTTAGCTAACTGCCGTGGAATGACCCGAGTGCCTGATCCGGAGGAAATTAAATTTTTATTTTCCCACCTAGACTAGTGAAATACGTCTTAGACAATAAAAGTCGGGATTAGTTTTTATATTATGCACCAATATTTCAAACCGGACTGTTCCTCTCGGGCCCATTGGTCATTTTCGGATTAAGATCGAAAATGGGCAACCGTTCCTTTTAATTTAATTTCTTGCCGTTTTTTCTTTTGATATTCATTCTTAGACTTAATTTTTTATCACCTCTTCATTTTCCTCTTTCTTCAGCGTTCCCAATTGCTACACTAAGCTATTTTTTTTATTCTTCAAGGTTGTACCTGTTTGTGAAATGTGATGACACTGAGTAGCTGTTCTGGTTCCATGAGCTTCTCAATGATGTTCTTTAAACAATGTTTACATTTTTAATTCATTAATTATTCTATATCTTTTCTGTTATTGACTTCAAAACTAAATATTATTATTGAACTTCTTGACACATTGGTCTATTTTAAAATTAATTAAATTTTTATGGTTAGAGTTATCCATTGATTCCACATGTCCTTATTTCATTGGAAATGTGTCTGTTCGTTTACTCCTAACTTGCTCTATGTTAATGTGAAGCTAGTCTGTTTTTAACTGTTGAAGTGCCTTTATTACAAAAATATCATATTACAGTAAGATGCACCACTCTCAGTAGTTTTGCTTCAAAAATGCATTGTGGCGCCATCTGAATTTGAAAGCGGGAACTAGAGACTAGGTATAATATCTTTCAATATTAGGTAATAAAAAAAAATGAATAGATTTCAGAATAACTTTTCTTCTGATCCAGTATAAATTCTGCCTGAAGACTGTAACTTTCAATGTTTTGATCGACACCAAATGTTGTTGTTGCTTTAGTTCCCGCTTTCAAATCCAGATGGCGCTTTACAAAACAGGAGAATTACTGTAGTATGATATCTTTGTTTATAGTTTGAGTGAAGCAACATACATGAAAAATTCTTCTTATTGTTCAAACACTCTCCACACTATAGGTAATCTCCTAGTCTCTTGTTCTTCTGTTTTATTGTTCTTAGTTAGGTAGTAATAGCCAATATTATTCTAATAATTAGAACAATCCCATCTTCTAACATTTGTAACGTCCAATTTTTCGGTTCATAATATGTAGGTCAGTTAATCGGACACTCATTTAGGCTTGCAGTACTCGAAAAGTGGGTGTTCTGTTGTTAGCATGGTTCAATCTGGAATTTCATAATGGTTCATGCTCTGTCACTTTCCGAGTACTGTGAGTACCTCAATAGAGCTGTTGTTGTGACTCTTTAATGTAACATCTGTCACGTTACCTTTAACTGAAAGATGGTGGGAATGGATATAAATATTGTCATGTGTATTTAAATATTGTCATGTGTATTTAAATATTGTCATGTGTATTTAAATATTGTCATGTGTATTTAAATATTGTCATGTGTATTTAAATATTGCCATGTGTATTTAAATATTGCCATGTGTATTTAAATATTGTCATGTGTATTTAAATATTGTCATGTGTATTTAAATATTGTCATGTGTATTTAAATATTGTCATGTGTATTTAAATATTGTTATGTGTATTTAAATATTGTCATGTGTATTTAAATATTGTCATGTGTATTTAAATATTAACATGTTTACATATTAACATGTGTTTTTGACTTGATAATTTCAGATCATGTTTATTTAAAATGTTTCATGTTTAGTTACGTCATTCAATCATAGTGTGTTAGGGTAAATACCAAGTTATTGACCAGTTCCACATTTACGACCATATAAGAAAAATATATAATAACATTTTAAAGTCTAAATTTTAAATTGCATATATATATTTATTTCTTGTGTGATCGAAGATGTGTAACTGGTCGATAACTTGTAAGTTAGCCTATATTTAGGGTGCAGTCGTTCTAATGAGAATCTCCCTAGCTAGTAATTACTCTAATATCATTCCTATGTTATGTATACATTTTATACAATTATATTTTGAATAAATTATAAACAGTTTTAATTGCCTTTAAATTAATTTAAATTAGTCTGTTGACTTTCAGACCTCTTTCAGTTATTAATAATTAAACATTTTGGTTTACCTTAAACTTTTGTAATTTGAATTTTCCTTTTTTGGTGGCTTTGTTCATCTGGTTACTCTTCTGTCTTGCTGCTTCTATGTAGTCCCTTGTAAACTTGTTGAATTGTTTTCGAGAAAGGCTATTTATGAAAATAATCTGTAATGAATAGTAAAAGGATTTTGATATATCTCAATAGTACCTGTTTATATCAAGACGATAATTAGATAGCTAACTATTACAAAATTCATCACGGAATACATTTTCAATCCATTGAAATCCTTAAGTTTCATTTACAAAGCCCTAAGATAATTACCTCATCTCTCCCTTTCCTCAATTAACAAGTCATTTATCTATACTAATAATTTCCTTAGTATGTTTATTTATTTATTTATTTCGTGTCCGCTTTTACACGCTGGGTATTAAACATGAAGAACTTGATATTTAAATTCCCTGTTTTTATTCAGTTTTTTAAATGTAATTCATCTTTTAAATAAATTAGACTATGCAGAAAATCTAATTTTAATTGAATTCATTAAAAGTAACTTTAATAACTGGAAATTAATTGGTAATGATGATGACCCGTTATATTTAACGGGGAAGTACACTAGTTTAATTCTATTCATAATTTTGAACTCTTAAACCTCGTTGTACCAAATTTGGCTACGGGTGCTTGCTTCACCAAAACAATCTAAATAGCCCTTCATATTATATACCTAATTTCTTCTTTTGTATAATTTCTTTTAGCTGCCATTATTAGAAAAGGAATTTGCTGCCTTGTGTTGATAAGAATAAAGGTTTAGCTACATAAGAAAATGTATCCAATATTTCTTAATCTTACGTGTACATTAACACATTATATTTAAAGCATTTCATAGAGTTATGAACTTATGACAAACTACTCTAGAGAGAGGAAGTGTTGCAGCGATTGCAGGACGCTAAGGAAGACGGCGTAAAACCTTATTTTGTTTCAGTTATATCATTTCGCCATTAAACTGACGCTAGATTGCCAGTCACGTGACCTAAAAATAAGGATTTTAGCGTCCCGCAAGACGCGATATTATTTTGGCCACTGACTCACCACTTGAAGCATTTGGAGGAATCATGAATGAGTCGTAAAGTTTCTTGTGAACTATTGTGTAGTAGTGAAAAGAAGGAAAACCTGAAGCATGCTAAAGAAGTCCCCAAATAAGTGTACCATATAAAAAGAAATTATGTAGGATGAAGAACTCAACAAGAAGTAGTTTGAATTTTCCCAAGCTTTCAGAAATCTTCGTGATTTCCGTCTTCAGGGGTAACATTTATTGAAAAAAAGCGACTTATAATCTACCTACTCGTAATCATGATACATATCCTATTTCATATTTGTTTAACATTTTAATTTTAAATTTTGACAATCTTATTAACTATAGGCACTATTTACTAAATCCCCGTCCAGACTGTCAAATTTTTCAGAGAAGTGACAAACTAAATGACGATAACTTCCTAGCGTCAGCAAACCGTCAAACTTTTCATCAGTTTTGTGATTCCAGCATGTTGGATATCGTCATCAAAAAGTTTGACAAACTATTTGCTGACGATAAAGTTTGAAGTACACACTGACTTTCCGGCAATAATATTTTTTTATTTGCGCGTTTATTAGTTTATTACAGCTAGGTACACCTACAAAAACCTCATTTTTTTCAAACTTAGTATCTATCTAGTTACAATGGCTGACGACAGACTTTAATACTTGGTTGTATTAGATCTAAGTTATAGGTAGGCTACCTACGTTGTGAATTGTTTTCTATGATCTATTTTTGACTATCCTTTTCAAGACGATATTTTGTCATTAAAAACAGATTATTTTTTCCGGTTTCTTACTGTTCTAAATTTAAAAAATATACATACCAAGTTATATAATTTCTATTTTCACGATATATAACATTAATTTTGACGAAACTGACGCCAGTGAACCTCAAACTTTTGGCGAGAAAATTTGACCGTGTAGACACTCATTGAAAACTGACGATAAGTTTGTCATTTAGTTTGTCATTAAGTTTGTCACTTCTCTAAAAAAAATTTGACCGTCTGGATGGGGCTTAAGGAACTTCATATGCTCAATTTAAAGTGTTATCCTATCCACCCGTATAGTACGATCCTAATTTTCTCCTATTAAAAGTATGCTAACATTGTTACAATATCCTAACATTACAAAATTTAAAGTATGGCCTGTATCTCTATTATGCTATGACTATTCTGCTCTCTTAACTACATTAGATTTATGTTCCTTAATCCTATCTCCTAACATTCTACCTGTTTCTCCAACATATTTACTATCACAATCCTAACAATCTATCTAATATACTACATTAATTTTACTCTCCTTATCTAATCTATCCTTAATTCTTATAACCTAGTTTCTCATAGTATTATTAGATCTATTGTTTAACATAATATCAAATGGTTTCAAAATCTTTTAGTCCACAGGAGCTCTATCCTGAAGCTGTCTGTGGTGAATGGAAGAGAAGGGGGGTGGCGTTCCTTGGGCCCCGAACTGTTGTAATTTGGATTATGGATTGTCTTTTTTCATTTTTACCATGTTTATAATTTTTTTAACGCTACTTGCAGTTTTAGAGGATAGCGCTAGGGTTATGCTCTTCAACTACGAGGTCTTAGATTTTGTGTTAGGTAGGCTCGTAGGCTTCATTTACTACCACCTCTTCATTTTCCTCTTCCATCCGTGAGTGCAGCCACCGGTGCTTGTGTCCCGTTTCGTCACATTCCTTGGTAAGTGACTGCATTCACGGAGTAGCTTTTCTGCATCCATGAGCATTGTCACCGACGGTGGTAAGTGACTTTGTTCATGGAGCCACTTTCCTCTCTGACTGCTTCTTCTAGTCCTTTGTATTAAATTTCCTTTTGACGTCAGCGATATGGCCTTTGGTTCCGAAGCAAACGTTAAACCCCTACTAAAATAAAAAAAAATCCTTTATATTCTTTCGCTTGTTTCTTTTATGTATGGGGCTACAATATATCGTCTGTTGCTGTCCTCTTCTTCTATTCTTTCTGACTGTTATTGGTTTTGTAGGTCAAATTTCTTCTTATTTATCACTCTATTAATTTCTTTTATGGGATCATTATTTGATATCAGATCTCTCCTTATTTTCTCCAGTTCATTTTCCAATTATGAGTTACTACAAATTTTGATGGCTCTTGTTACTAATGAATTGATGACACTTATTTTTTGAGTCTTGGAATTGTAGCTATTACAGTCCAATTATTTCCACGTATTTGATGGTTTTCTATAGACTGTGAAATCTAATTACCCGTTTTCTTTTTTCATTATTTTAATATCCAAAAATGCCTATTCTTATCCTTCTTCTATTTCCTGCTTGAATTGTATGTGTTCGTTGACACTGTTGATGAATCTGAATAATAATTCTTTTTTGTTTTCAGGAATTATTACTATGCAATCATCCACGTAGCGTTTCCACAATGTAATTCCACATGGAGGATTAGTTAAAATTTGGTTTTCGATAAATTGAGTTTTTCATATTAGGGTAGGTACTAACTGCCGCATTATTTAGTGATAATTAAAACATCGTGATTTATAAACTTTTTAGTTATTTACAATAGTCTTGTTACAAAAGTAGTCTCTTATTATTATATCAAGATCCTCCCACGCTAAAATCCTACCCATCCGATGACAAAGTCTAAAACTGGTCCGCTGCATGGTATAAAGCAATAATTGTACAGATTGAAAATCGAAAAACGCTTTTGTTTTTTTCTCTAAATGACGGGGAGGGGAGGGGTGGAAGGCTTCGTCGCGGGAGAAAAAAATGTTTGTGCCACACCACCCTGGTCAAGCTCCAGGAAAAAGGGTATGAATTTTCAGGCTTTAAAAAACAATTGCGCTACTTAATTGGTCAGAAATCTCTATTTTGGGTCTGTTTTTCGCGCGGGAGGGTCTTAAATATTGATAACAGAAAACTGTTTAACCAGAACAACGGCTAGTATCCACTTCAAAACACAGGTGGCAGCACGATGCAGTTTTGAATAACAAATTTTAGAGAATGGTGTATTTTATTGTAATATAATATTTTAGCTCCCTGATGACTGAAATATTTCTCTTTCCTTACTTATTGGTACCTAAAATAACAGGAAAAAGAGGGACTAACCCATCACCTCGATGCATCCCAACAAACATATGAATGTCGATTCGATGCCGTTTGCTGTCGAATTCGTAGCGCTAACGGTGGTTATCGACTTAGCAACCATTTCGACTCATAGTAGATATCGGAATGTCTGTTGCTAAATGATATCTGAATTTACACTTCGAGTAGAAACACGAAAACCGATACATAGTTTTAACAGCATCATCTTGACGTCGGCATGTCTGTTTCCAAACGATATCTGAATTTATACTTCGACCAGAAGTGCGAAAACAGATACGTATGGAAATGTAGGAATTATTTCAATTCAATTGGATTGTACCTTTCTATATAACGTATGTTGTGCTCCCTTTAAACTATACCCAATAATTAATACACTAATAGGGGACTACGGCAGTTGTAAAGGTACAATCAGGCATTGGCACGCTAGTGCGATTGTACAATGGATCAACGTAAAGTAAGCGATATTGGAACATCGGTTGTTGAACATTGTTCCTCCAGTACCGTGAAAATTAAATGGATAACCAATCAAGTGATTTTTCGATGACCAGTGCATTTATTGTTATGAGTCTATTCTAAACTGCTTATTGTAAATAAGCCCCGAGGGGTTACTGAAGCTGTTGTTGGTGAATATAAGAGAAGTGGAGTGGCGTTATACCTACCCGAGTGTATGAAACAAAGGTGCGTTTTGCATGCAGCGATTGTAGCGGTCATCGCTCAACATTAATTTTGTCACCCAGCGGTTATCGCTGAGCACTACTTGAATGCTATTCCTATGGGGCTGTTTTGCAACGAGTGACTATCGCTGAGTACTAATTCATTGTATTCCTATTGCTGGGCGATTATCGCTGATCAATTATCGCAAAAATCGCTGCTTGCAAAACGAACCTTAACCACGTATAAACGACTTATTGGTACCCGGCAATACTTAACGTACTCGATGTAGTGCTAGTGTTGCTTAGGGCTAGTGTTAATTTAACCAAATAATAGTATTTTAATTTAAAATTGAATAGAAATTTTAATTTACAACCTGAATAATTATTTTATAGTAAATATGTGAATTAACTGACGGCCAGGCTCATTTTTAAGAATGAAATAAATAAAGTGTTAAAATAGAAATTGAACAGATAACAGGCCTATTTATACTACAGCGGCTACAATTCCAAATATATACTTTATTGAGGTATTAATTTGACTATTTGGTGTGATTAATGTTGAGATAGATCGTTAGCACCTAACCTCTCTGATTGTCTGACGACAACAGCCAACTAGAACTCCTAGACCAGTATAATAAATATACTGGTACATCAAAAGTCACTGGATTGGTTAACCAATGTTTCCCTTCATTGGACCAGTGTTGTTTGGCGACCATTGGCCCAGTGTCTTTTACCATACATTGGCCCAGTGTGTCATAACACCGGCGTACCAATACCCGAACGTGCCTTTTCTTTTCCAACGTTGGCCCGATAGTGCAATGTTATCAAGGATAGTATACTCTGAACTACGGTATACTCTGAACTATGGTATACTCTGAACTATGGTATACTCTGAACTGCGTTACTCTGAACAACGGTTTACTCTGAATGTGCCGTCCTAATACTTTAGTTGGCTTACTTATAATCTTTCACCATAATTAGAGTAAATTTCTCTTTGGTTCTCTGTCTTTGTCAGGTTACTTAGGTAGGTTTGAATTGGAAACCCAAATGGAACATCAGGCTTTTATTATTTCAATCCTTGAGGTAGGTAGAACACGTAATCTAAAAATAGATACAAAATAAAAATCATTAGTGGATTAATGAAGAAAAATAACATATATAAAAATTAAACTGATTTAACTGACAGTTGTGAAAATAATATACCTTTGGTAGGTACAAATTGCGCTCGTCAAAAAAGAGCAATAAACCTTTTTTTATAGAAATAGAAAAGAAACAACGAACTAAATTAAATACTAGAGTACCTATCTCACATTTTCTCAACTATTTATACAATATTTATTTACTTGTTTAGTTTAAATTGCTTACTTATTTTGCTGTTTCAGTGAGCTATATGGGGTTTGTTAAATTGTGTTGGTATTTTGAAAAGATGAGTGGCAATGAAATTGAAAGTTGGTGTCGATGTTGTTGAAGGAGGTAAGTAAAGGATTAGGTACATGAAAAATAAACAAACAAGTCCAAAGATTGACATTCCCCCGCCATCCTGCGTTCTACTTGGTAGCCGGTAAATTGCTCGAAAGACAATTGCTCGAAAACAATTGCTCGAATGAACAATTGCTCGAAAGACAATTGCTCGAAAAACAATTGCTCGAATGAACAATTGCTCGAATTATCAAATTGCTCGAATGAACAAAATTGCTCGAAATATAAAATTGCACAGTTTTCGATTTTATAAAAGTCAGTTATTCATGAAGTGGAGCTGCACCTAACAATCCTTGTTTCTTTTCAGTAATTGATCATTAATCATTCTATAAATGATTTTAATTATTTCTCATTCTGCATAATCTTTTTTTTAGACCGTTTGTGTCATCTCGTATGTAACATGTGAATTGGAATCATGTGGTGAATCAGTACTATTCATGTTTTTCATAAAACCTGAAAATTTATTTATTACTAGCCTATCTGTTATGTGGTACCCTCAATAGGTGAAATAACTCTAAGTTATGGCAGAGTTTTAATAAATCTACAAAAAAATTCGGGTTCTATGATAAAAAACATGAATAGTACTGATTCACCCACATGATTCCAATTCACATGTTACATACGAGATGACACAAACGGTCTAAAAAAAAGATTATGCAGAGGTGAGTATTAATTAATATCATTTATAGAATGATTACTGATCAGTTACTGAAAAAAACAAGGATTGTTAGGTGCAGCTCCACTTCATGAATAACTGACTTTCATAAAATCGAAAACAGTGTAATTTTATAATTCGAGCAATTTTGTTCATTCGAACAATTTTGTTCATTCGAGCAATTTGATAATTCGAGCAATTGTTCATTCGAGCAATTGTTCGTTCGAGCAATTGTTTTTCGAGCAATTGTCTTTCGAGCAATTGTTCTTTCGAGCAATTGTTCATTCGAGCAATTGTTCATTCGAGCAATTGTTTTCGAGCAATTTACCTAGAACCGTTCTACTTTGATGCAGGTGTTGGGTGCTAGGATTAAGAGCACAAGATCTGTGATGGCTCTATTTACAAATCTCATTTTATCCGTCCCTTCTAGAGGCGGGATTTTCACGTTAGCCGATCGTACTAATCCATCCTCACTAATCTTTGTGGACTGGATTCTTCCTACAGTCCAATGATTCCTTGGACTCTGTTTGTCTCTTATACCACGTCTCCAGGTGTGAGACAAGTCTTTCGAGTTTTCCATGTGTGCCTTCTACATAGATAGTGATCCGAGATACTCTGTCCTCCATCTAGTCCATAATTGTTCAGACTAAATATTGAACACGCCTGTAGCGTCTCTTTCCGTATGCCAGTACGTCATCGTCCGTGTAGGAATCAAGAAGTGGAGGGCTTGAATTGTCTTTCATCGTGAGAAGCGTCTCTGGACAAAGGGGTTCAGGTTCGTTAGAATCATTGGACACGTAAGTCATAGGCGTTTTGTTGATGATTCCAGATGCTTCAGCGAAAAAGGTGATGAATTCATCTCTAGATATGCCTCGATCACTCATCAATGCCAATGATGCTTCTAGGATGCGACGAACGGAACTTATCTTTCGTTCCCAGCTACCTCCGTGGTGGCTTGCACCAGGTGGATTTAGAATCCACTTTATGCTTTAATCTTTCATTCCTTTCTTCGATTTGACTGAGATCAAGTGTTTCGATTTGACGTTTAGCAGACATAAAATTGCTACCATTGGTCAGATCTAATCATTCTACAGTTTCCCCTTATTGCAATGAATCTTGAAAGAGCGTTCCTGAATGTCGAAGTGTCCATGGCTGGAAGAGATTCTATGTGGTCTGCTCTAGAGGGAAGTCAAACGAAGATCAAACCCCACACTTTCTTAGTTCCTGTCGATTTTCTGTAGATTTGCCTTCACAAATGAAGAATGGCCCAAATATATCAATTCCTACATAAGAGAAAGGAGGGGCCTCTTCTACACGATCTACAGGGAGATCAGCCATGATCTGGGATTCACGCGGAGCTCGTAACTTGCGACACACCACACAGGACTTGATGTGACTTCTGATGAGTTGGCGACCATTTTCAATATGAAATCCAGCTTGCACGATTGATCCATGGCTAATATGGGATCCTTGATGCTTATTCTGTTCATGAAAAAATTGAACGATAGTGTTAGCCAAAGGGTGGTCTTTAGGTATGAAAAGTGGATACTTTACATTGATAGCTAAACTTGAACGAGTCAATCTGCCTCCAACTCTCAGTCGATGAAAGGTGATAGCTCTGCAATCTTAGAGTTCTCTGGCAGAGATTGACCCTTCTTTAGAGTTCCAATTGCTAGGGAAAGTTTTTCATTTTGTGCTTCCCTAACTATGAACTTGATGACTTTGCATCGTTCCGGACTTGAGTCACGACTCGCCATATGTATTACTCGGTGCTGACGGACTACGGTCAATTTTACGCGCGAACTTCATAACACAATTCGTTGTAACTGTTCACTCTTCGAAATGTTTCATGAAGAACTCTTTTAGGGGCATTTTCTTGAAAATGTAAGATGCTAACATTGATTTTTTCTTCAGGCAATCTTTCACTTTCTGAGATAACATGTACATCATAATCAATTGTACCAGACCTCGATCGGAGAAAGACTGGCCCTTCAAACCATGAAGTTTCTGCTAACTCTTTGGCTGTTTGAGACCGAGACGCGATGTCAGCAGGATTATCCTCAGTCTTGACGTATTTCCAATTTTTCTGTTTGGTGACAGTCAATATGTTCTCGATTCTTCTTTCAATGTATTTGTCGAATCTACGATGAGTGTTTGAAATGTAACCGAGAACGATACGACTGTCAGAATAGAAGGTGGTGGTGATAGGTTCGTGACGTAGCTCAGAAAGGACCGAGTAGGTAGCTCTTGCCAACTACAATGCAGCGCATAATTCAAGCCGAGGCATGGATGTAGCACTCCGAGGAGCTACCTTGGATCCTGCTGTGACAAATGCGACCTGTATATCTCCTATTTTCTTACTGGATCGAATGTAGATGACAAATCCAATAGCTTGTTCAGATGCATCAGCAAATGCATGAATCTCCTGGTGGTTTGGATCGAAGCCACATGGGTAGAAGCTGCGGGGAACACTAATTTCATTCAGTCGAGATAAAGATTGTAGCCATTGATTCCAAATGGAATAGTAATCATTTGGCAAGACATCATCCCATCCATAGTCATGAAGGACCCGCATTTTTCTTCTTAGAGGGCATCACTTGACGTTGGATCAGACGACCTTTGAGGTCCTGTTGGGTCGTATAGAGAATTGACGGTAGAAAGGATTCCTCTTTTTGTGAATCGCTTACGTGCTATTTCAACCTTCAATAGAAATACATCTTTGTCAGTGTCCCAAGAGACTCCTGAAGTTTTGTGCTGATCACCGCTTTCAGTGGAGAGTGATGTTTTAGTCTGCGAGCATTCGGATTCAGGGAACTGTTTCAAAACTTACAATTTTATGGAGTCTTATGTTGATGGCTTTGAGAGTACCAATTGCTCCCGACAGCGTTTCAATGGCCTGCTCAGGTGTGTCTGTAGAATACAGTCCACCATCGACATAAAACGATTTCATAATATATTCACATATCGGGCTCTTTTCTTCACGAGTTTCTATGCTGACAGAATATTTCAATCCAAACGATGCAACAGCTGGACTGCTAGTACAGCCAAATATGTGTCCAGTCGAGCGAAATGCGACCATGCATTTCATTACTTGGATCGTTATCTTGAAACCAATAAAATCTCAGGTGATCTCTTTGCTACTGAGGAACTTTAAAATTGCTAAAGATCGACTCAATGTCTGCAGAAAATGCTATAAGCTTTTCTCTGAACCGGAGTAACACGCCTCAGAGCTGATTGTTCAAATCTGGACCTTGAAGTAGAGCGTCGTTCAGACTCACGCCGTGAAATCGTGCTGAAGCATCAAAAACTAGGCGAACCTTGGACTTTTTCTCTTGAGTTACGCAGAAGATTGGAAGGTAGAATTGTCTTTCTCGTGGGGAATGTGCTCTACGTAGTTCATGTCTATGTTCTTCTGCATAGATTTCAGACAGGCATCTAATTTCTTAGGGGTTTTCTTCAGATATCCAAGGTCTTAAGAGTTCTCATGTACACCTGCGTCTTGTTATTTGGAAGCTTAGTGTCCCTCAAAGGTACAGGGAGTTGGATATATCCATCTTCAGTGGTGCTCACATTTTCGTTCATAACTTCTATGAATTGCTTGTCTTCTAACGACATACCAAGAGTTTCATCATTTTCTCGTCTTTCAAATACATCAAAGGTGTCATGTCTATGAATAAAAAATTTTAGACCACCTTTTTACTTTTTTTTAGTGTAATTTTTATCGTTTAGGTAGGGAGTTTTTATTTTAGCCAGTCATTAAAGTTTTACCTGTGATCTCATTTTAAATCAATTAGTTTCTCTTTTATTTCTCAAACGATTGCTCTTAACACTGGTTAAAAAGGTGGCCACATAGTGCATCTATGGAATGGCCGCTGGAACTTGTGGGTATTTGGGATTGAAAATATATAATAGTGCATTGTTATTTTGCTTTCATGGTCCCCACGACATTAATCAGTGCTGCTCTGTTTTTGGAAATAACATTAACTTGCTCAGTTTGGGAAATTGTAGACTAGAATTTGTGCAATTATTCCAGTCATAAGTGAATTTGTGCTAGCTAATCCACAGTGCATTTGGTGGTACTGGTATCTACCTGATCCTCAGTGAATTTGATAATTCTAGTACAAAGTGAGCTTATGCTTGGTCCACGGGGTGCATTTAGTGGTACCTGATCCACAGTTAATTTATTGGTTCTAATCCAAGGTGAATTTGTGCCATCTTTAAATCATTGAAATTGGATTTGTTATTTGACATAAAATGGAGATGTCTTGTAATGCTACACGCCGCCAAGTGGCAACATCCATGAAGGTTCTTGAAGCTCAACAAGAGTTTGCTTACTCAAAGATTAGTGTTCTTCTTACAACTGATGATTATGCAGATTCCTCTGCTGAGGACTGTATGGACCTGATACAGAGGACAAAGACTGCTCATCTAGAGTAAGACCTTATTAGCAAGACGCTTATCAAGAGATGTCTGTTAGTTGGTGATTTCAGCAGATCTGCGGAAGTTCGGAGAGAACGTGGGGATACTCGTGAGTCCTACCACGAATTTATTGACATCCTTAGGTGCCGTGTTAGACAGTCCTCCGAGGACTTGATCTCCAACATCGATCTGCATAGTGTCAGCTCTCAGAGGAGCGATAGAGTGCAGAGCTATGTTGATGCTATCTCTGATGGTCAGGACTCCAACAGTGATATTGATGGTCATACTAATGAAGGTGTAATAGGTGTTATTGCTGATTCTCCTCTACCTTCTAGTGAAGTTACAACCTTACCCTTTGTGCCTGTCCAGCCTGCCCCTGTGACTGCCCAGCCTGCCCTTGTGATTGACCAGCCTGCCTCTGTGATTGCCCAGCCTGCCCCTGTGACTACCCAGCCTGCCCCTGTGACTGCCCAGCCTGCCCCTGTGACTGCCCAGCCTGCCCCTGTGACTGCCCAGCCTGCCCCTGTGACTGCCCAGCTTGCCCCAGTGACTGCCCAGCCTGCCCCTGTGACTGCCCAGCCTGCCCCTGTGACTGCGCAGCCTTCCTATGTGCCTTCGCAGCCTTCTTATGTGCCTTCGCAGCCTTCTTATTTGCCTTCGCAGCCTTTTTATGTGCCTTTGCAGCCTTCTTATGTGCCTTCGCAGACTTCTTATGTGCCTTCGCAGCCTTCCTTTGTGCCTTCGCAGCCTTCCTATGTGCCTTCGCAGCCTTCCTGTGTGCCTCCTCATTCCTCCCATGTGCCTCCCCATTCCTCCCATGTGCCTCCCCATTCCTCCTAGGGGTACAGTCAAGAGCCCCCCGGTCAAGAGCCCCCCCCCCCCGGTCAAGAGCCCCCCCGGTCATGAGCCCCCCCGGTCACGATCCCCCCCCGGTCATGAGCCCCCCTAGGTCACGAGCCCCCCCTCAATGTTTTTATAATCCTTATTTACCTAGTTAAACAAATGAAGAACTACTTAGATAGAAATAACTGAGAGTTGCTAATGTAGTTTGTTGTATCCGCTAGATTGTTGTACTGCACACTTCATGATTGTTTAATGACCTGGCAGGGGGGTTCGGGGGGCGGCACGCCCCCCGATATACATATATTTTATGTCTAATCAGTAATGAACTACAAAAGTGTCAATAAGGATTAAATAATATAGGTAAATAAGGATTTAAAAACAGGGGGCTCGTGACCGGGGGGGCTTTTGACCGGGGGGGCTTATGACCTAGGGAGGCTCATGACCGGGGGGGGGGCTCTTGACCGGGGGGGCTTATGACCGGGGGGGCTTATGACCTACACCCTTCCTCCTATGTGCCTCCCCCTCCTATGGGAAATTAAGTTGCTAGTTCGGATGCTTCGGTGAGTGGAAGTTGGATTTATTCTGCTCCCTCGGGACATTCTTCACGCAATACTTTGATGTCTACCACTGTAATTATGCCACGCTTGTATCCTCCGGTGGCTGCTGCTCACTTCCATTCTGAGCTTGTACGACCATACGGATATGGTTTATCTGGGAGTAACTCTAGATGTGATTACAACTATTCATTAGTGATAGAACTGGAGAAGCTCTCTATTGATCCTTTTGATGGCTCTCCTCACTACTTCTGGAGCTTGTATAAAAGAATGGAACAGAAGCTGAATTCTGCACCGCTGAATCCTCTCCAAGTAATCCTTTTGCTACAGGAAAATACCACTGGCGATCCAAGAACTATGATAAGAAACCACATCGCTTAAAGAGCTGAGATTACTGATCGGGATATAGTCAATGTACATATGTGAGCGACTCAAGCAGAGATTTGGTTCCTCCAGTGCAATATCGTCTGACATTTTGAAGAAGTTGGATCAGCTGCCCCCAATCTGTGGCAGGGACATCGGCAGGCAGATGCTTTCACTGTGTGATATCTGTAGGGTGATAGAATTTATTATGCCTTACAACATGGAGCTTCAAATGTTCAACTGTGCTACTGGGTTGAATCGTGTCCGCTGCAAGATGCCATTCAAGGTGCAGGAGGCCTGGAACGAGAGTGGGCAGCATTACAAATCGAGAAATTACGGTGCGTTCTCTCCTTTCAGCGTATTTGTGGAGTTCTTGACTAGTAAGTCTGCACTTTATGCAGATGAAGATTTCCCAATGCCATATAACAGCGATACTGCCCCCAGCACAGGCAGGAGAGTGTTATGCATCATTCTGGTTCTGTGAGGATTTCGTTTGCTGCTAGGACTGAGCACGGAAGATCTCGTCCCACCAATTTGGGACACTAGGTTCGGGACAATCGACCCATGAGCCACACAGTTCCGCAAAATAGAGCTATGTGCACACAAGTGTGCTCAGACTTGAGACTGGGAAGAAACTGCTCAATGGTGGTTCTGGTGAATCTCTCTATGGTGGGCATTTAATCTAAATCCATGAGAGCTTATGCCATTATCGACCCCCAGTCAAACTGCTCTCTTGTTAATGAGAGAGTAGCGGATTATTTTAGTAATAAAATTCCCGAATAGAGAATACAGGCTGGGCTTCGCTAATAACTATGATATTAACCAGACTGGTTTCGTCATTTCGGGATTGAAGGTACCTGATGCGGGTGACCGGACAACTCGCCGCTGGACAATTCGCCGCGGACAATTTGCCGTGAGGACAACTCGCCGCTAGGACAATTCGCCGCGTGATACATGTTTTACCACCGTATATACCATTTATTTATAGAAAAATATTTTAAATATAAGGTGCGTGTTGTAAATTAATTTAAAGTATTTTACTAAAAATAATTTGCTATTGGAAAGAAAATAAGTTCAGGTGTCTTCTTAATACGTTTAATGACTTATAAAAATTACTTCAGTTTAAAACTAGTACATTCCCTACAAACAACGGTCTGTCGATTTGATGGAACAATCCATCGTTTCGATATTCCAGGCAATCGAAAAGAAATCGAATCGATATACGTTGTTTATAGGGTTAGTTTAAATAAAGGTTATTTAACTACGAAGTCTTAGATTTTTGTGTAAAGGTACGTTTTGCATGCAGCGATTGTTGCGATCATCGCTCAGCGATGATCGTCCAGCAATAGGAATACATTGAAATATAGCTCCGCGCTAGTTCCAAAACAGCTCCATAGGAATAGCATTGAACTAGTTCTCAGCGATAATCACTAGGCGATGATCGTAATTAACAATCGCTGCATGCAAAACGTACCTTTAGATAGGCTAATAAGTTACATTTACTAACACCTCTTTATTTTCCTCTTCTATTCGTGAGAGCAGTCACCTGTGCTTGTGTTCCTTTTCATATCATTCCTTTGTAATTGATTGCATCCCCGAAGTAGCTTTTCTTCATCCATGAGCTTGTCACGGACTGGTGGATGGTGCCTTTGTTCGAGGAGTCACTTTGCTTTCCGCTTCTTCTTCCTGTCCCTTGTATTTAATTTCCTTTTGACGTCAATTAGAATGCCCTTCGTTTCAAAGCAGACCTTAAATGCTTCTAAATTTATATTAATGGCTCTAATATTTTTTGCGGCCTGAAATAATCTCGCAGATATAACAAAAGAAACTAATTAATTAAAATTAAACTAGTGTTTTACGTCAGTCTTGAGCAGGGGTGGGCACACATTGTGTTTTTCAGTGCCGAAAAATGGAATGTCAGTGCCAATTTTCTTTTCGTTTTCTAAATTGCTGGGATACTGATTAATTATATAATGAGGTGGTATATTTAATTGAAGTACGAACATGTACAACGGTACATCTTTTGCGTATAAATATTGGTAGTAGATTTATCATTTGCATTTAAAAGAATTAATAAATGATATATAAAGAAATTTTCTTCATGTGAAAATATCACAATAAAAACAAAAATAAGCTATCTTGCATAAGTAATAATAAGTAACTCATAAATTCACAGGATAAATTACTTACCTAACTTATTAAAAATGGGAATTAAAAATGATTGTACAAATATTTACCACAGTGTTAGAATATCCCAAGACAAGCGTATGAAAGATGTAAATTTAACTGATCTTGATAAAAAGAGACAGAGGTAAATAAATTAAACACCGGCACTATTGTAACGATAAACAAAAAATTCTTATTGAGGGAAAAAAATTACTATCAAAGTATCAAGATCATTCATTACAAATATATATCTTCAATTAGTTGACCATGCACTTCTATATTATCCTTTTAATTTATAAAGCAGTCAGGGCTAAAAAAAAATTAATTTTCTTTGGAAGAAAATAAAGCACCGTTTCCCGGGTGGGCAGTGGTGCCGTTTTGAGTGCCAAAACAGCACTGAGTGCTGCATTTGCCCACCCCTGGTCTTGAGCGTATTGAAACAAATCATTGTTCAAATTGATAATATTTTTAAATATATGTAAGTGATGTATACGCCGACAAAACATAAATCACCTTGCGAGTTGTCCTAGCGGCCAGTTGTCCTAGCGGCGAATTGTCAAGCGGCGAATTGTCCTAGAACCCTATAATACTGATGAGTTGGGACACCGCTTCATAGCATCGTGGTAGGTATACTAGCTCTCTTGTTATGGTCTGCAGGAGCATCATGCACGGGAACAGTGTTCTCGTGCTACATCACGGTGTTTGGCACATCCTTCCCTTTGCTGTCTCCTTGGGAGAGGTTTAGCAGCGAGACATAGGGTTCCAGACAGCAAACTTTCTTGGGACATGATTGGGACAAGGTTGTGTCATAGGGAATTGCTTGGGTTCTTGGAAGAAATGTTGTCCCAACAATGGGACATCACAGTTGAACCAATATTGTTTTCCCAGGCATGTCCCAATACTATCCCGATATTTTCTCCAATTTTTGTTCAAATTCATGGACCATAGATGCGTAACACTGAGCAGATAGTAGTTACCACTCCCAAATAAGCTATCAACCTTGAAATTTATATCAAAACCAATTTGGTTCGTTTATTTTTTGAAATATTACGTCCATTCAATTTGAAAAATAGCACAAAAATCTAAAGACTTAAAGGCAAAAAGCCTAGTGTTTTCTACAAGCTTAATATTATTCCTACCGGAAATTTAATTGCACTATATTTCGAAATCGAAGAGTTTCCACAACAAATTTTTATTCCTGAAAAAAAAAAGTTTTAAAATGGCTCCCTTTACCTATAAAAAGTGTCAAAATATCGAAAATCGGGGGGGGGGGGGGGGGGGACCTTGAGCACAAATTACCTTATTTTCTATTCCAAATTAAACATCTCAATCAAAGAATCATTTATGAAAGTCAGTGTGTAGTAGGTATAGACTGATAAACATTGGATTCAGTTACCATCAGTCATAAATTTGATACAACAATTATCAAATTTACTCCATATATCATTAATCTTCATTCAAATTACCTATCTAATAGAACATACAATTGTGCGCCTTAATCTGGTACGATGTTTTGTAAAGGCTCTACCTATAATCTGCCACCCAAGCTAAATTCGCCACTTCACACATCAATCAGTTACCGTAAGACACTAAAATATCAAACAAATAAACTGTGAACAAATGACTGTTGCTACTTGCTAACAATCTCTCTATTTAGTATTTACCTCTTCTTCTTTTCGATTTTGGTGGCTTAGAACAGTGGTCGGCAACCCCCGGTCCGCGGAAGGATACTCAATAATTCAATTAAAGAAAGTAAATCATTTTTATATAAGTGTGACCTCACATAAATAGATAATACAAGTTGGTAGACAATTTCAAATTTTCTGAGACAAATACATTTAAAATGAATATATAATGTATAACAATCAGAGTTGTTTTGATCATGAGATTTAGGGGCCTCTTTGTGGACTCGTGCGAAAAAGCACAACCCTACCCTAACCTTCGTGACACGTTCAAATCCTATTTAGACGTGTATATATCTGACTACTATTATCTCATTATTAATTTTTCGAACTGAAGTATCACTATCTTTTGGGATCATCTGTAAGATTCGAAAACCAATATTTCTCTCTTGTACAAACTGAACCCCAATTATTCATCTCCTGTACAATTAGCACACCAATAATTTCATTCCTGTGAAATCCACACTCCAATGATTTCGCTCGTGAACAATCTTCTCCACAATGATTTAATACCTGTACAATCCGCACACCAATGATTTCATTCCTGTGCAATCCACACTCCAATGATTTCTCTCCAGAACAATCCACGCCCAAATAATTTCATACCTGTACAATCTTGTTCAATCAGCAGATCAATGATTTCATTCCTGTACAACCCTCACCCCAATGATTTCATTATTTTACAATCCACACCTCAATAGTTTCGCTCCTGTATAATCCAGACCCAGAATGATTTCCCTGCTGTAAAATCCATATCGCAATGATTTCCATCCTGCACAATCCGCATCCAAATAATTTCACTCCTGTACAATCCGCACCCCAATGATTTCCCTCCTGTATAATCCGCACCCCCAATGATTTCCCTCCTGTATAATCCACACACCAATGATTTCTCTCCTGTATAATCTGCACCCCAATGATTTCACTCCTGTGCAATCCGCATCCAAATAATTTCACTCCTGTACAATCCGCACCCAATGATTTCCCTCCTGTATAATCCGCACCCCAATGATTTCCCTCCTGTATAATCCTCACACCAATGATTTCCCTCCTGTATAATCCGCACCCCAATGATTTCACTCCTGTACAATCCGCACCCCAATAACTTCATTCTTGTACAAACCACACCCCAATAATTTTTCTCCTGCACAATCTGCACTCCAATGATTTAGGATCCCTCATGTATAATCCGCACCCCCAATGATTTCACTCCTGTACAATCTGCACCCCAATGATTTCACTCCTGTATAATCCGCACCCCAATGATTTCCCTCCTGTAAAATCTGCACCCCAATGATTTCCCTCCTGTATAATCCACACCCCAATATGAACTGGCCACTGGGGTGCAGATTCTAAAGGTGATCCTTTTTTTTACCCGATTATGTTTATTTTTCGTACCTGAGTGATTAAATTATTTTGACCTGAGTGTTATTACTATTTTTTGTACCAGATTCAAATTATTATTGTAAAAGGAATGTTTATATAAAGGATTATATTATATTAGCTTCAGAAAGCAGTAGCCTCTTAGAAGTGAACGAATTTTTGGTCTACCCAATACTATTAGTCTATTAGCTACATTCATCCCGCCGGGCCGCGAGAATATTTTTAAACGTTTACCGGTCCGCGACGATAAAAAGGTTGCCGACCACTGGCTTAGAACCAAGACGGCCAGACCACCTAAAGCTGTTGGATAACCAGGATGGTGATGGTCATTCCGTTCTGCCTGAAAACTTCTAGATTTAGTATTTCCCCCATATTATAGCTTACCGCAATTTTTATATAGGGAGAGTTCCTTATGAGTTATGTTCAAATCAAATCAGTACCTACTCTTGTAACAGTCACTGCAAGTGAACCAAACAGTGTCTGATTTGTTAAGGTGGTTGGTGTATGTAAATAATGTATTAGTTACCTACAGTGTACATTTGTACAAGACTGAAGACAATGAGAGTTTTCATGGTTTCTTATGTATTTGGAATATTTATAAGTGTTTATATCATGTTTTAATATCATATTTAACAGTAGAGTATGTTTTTATCAAAGTGGCGGATTTGTGAACCGTAAATTCAAATCCACCAGGTAGTGGCGGATTTATATACACTATCGAAATCTTTAAAGACTCATATAATAATCATAACTCAATAACTATAAATAAATACGATTGAATAAGTTTTTATAGCACTCGGAAATATTAGTTTTATAATTCCGTCATCATTATAACAATGTAGTATTATAAAATATTCTCACTCTTTTAATACGTTGAGTGATGTAATTGTAAATCCATCAGTCATTCTTTTGGCTTAATTCAACGGACTCTTGCAATATATTATGTGAATTTATTTCTTATATGTACTTTTATTTGCTAATTATGAGTTCATTACATATAATTGTGAATGTATTCAAGGTCAAGATCAAGGTGTTTCTTCGTAGATTCCCTTTTCAGCTTATACCTCTGCCATTACGACAAAAAACACTCACTTTTATTACAAATTTCTTTTCAACACTTATCACTATCACTTAGCATAATTTCTTAATGCTAGAGACTTACATATCACTAGAACTTACATAATTTTCTCATCACTAAACCACTCCCTATAAACAACGGTCTATCGATTCTATATCTTCTTATGTCGAATTCAAAGCTGGGACAGCGGATTTCTAAATTTATTAATTAATTTTAATCGAATCGATACATAAAAAAACCTTGAAATCGACATCATAAATCTCCTCCTATTTTAGATGTCGAATTCATATATAATTTGATACATCGAAAAATAGTAACGAAATCGATAGATAGACATTTTTCTATGAAAACGATGCATAAATCTAGATATAAAAACGATGTGTATTCGCTGCGTGTAAAAAGATATGGAAAAGCTGTTATGAGTCTCGTATTTTCTGTCGTCTGTTTTAGTCTTATAAAAAAATACAGTGAAACTCCTGAGTTATTAAATTTTTGTTTCTTCATAACTCAGAGCCACTTCATATCTCAGGGACACTGATTCTTTTCTATGATTAAAATCTTGGAGAAAATTACGGTCTTTGAGTGAGAACTAGGACGAAATTCATGACGTAGCCTATATCGTTTTCTATAATTGAAACAATTTTGAAAATACTTCGTAACTCGATGCAGTGCATTTCATAACTCAGGTCCTTCATTACTCAAGTGATTTAATTACTCACCTATATATACTGAGTGAGAATTAATCTATGGTCAAATTTTATTAGTTCATTGAAATTTCATCACAGAGCTTTCATCTTTATTTAGCTGAGTCGTGGCCTCAAAACATTTTCTTTGATTTGAACTCATAGAGAATGAAATTTTTAAGGAGTTACAATTTAAAAAAAATTTGACCATCTTATTATGTACAAATTGTATTAAGAATAAGTTGTGATTTTGGTTATATAAGCGGTGTTTGTCTATATAGTAATATTCACTTAAAAATATCTCAAAGTATCTCCAAAACGTTAAATATCAATTGTTTTTGGTAAATTGCATCCATGGTGGCACAGTGCCAAGGTACATGTATCTGACCGCATGATATCTGGATGCAGGTTCGATTCCCGGACACATCACTTCATTTATTCCTAATTGTTGTATTGTTTAACATTATGTAACATTAATTAAATTGATATGTACTTAACCTAAGTAAATTATATGCAATAGAGTAAAGGATTCAATTTTAATTTTTGAATTTATTTGCTTATTGGATATCGAATGGATATCGTTTCGAAGCATATTAGATATATAATTGGGCGTCGGTTCGATACAGATTACATATGGTAATAGCAAAGATTTGCTTCTTTTTATTAACGTCTATTCGACGCATAATTTGTGACTTTTCATCTCGAAATACACGCATTGTCGATGCCGTCTAGTGGTGCACGGCATCTTCGAATCGAAGCCAAAACGATGTCAGATAGCGGATTCTAGCTCTATTTTCGAATTCATTTCGAGAAAAGCCTTGTATCCAGATGATGTCATTTCGATGCTGCATTGTTTACTTGGCTTATCACTAGCACTTAACTTATCACCAACACCCTCACTCCACAACACCATCCGCAACCACAGCCTCCTCTCTCTCCCTTTTTCTCCACATCCTGTTCGTAGAGTACCCTCCTTCCTTCTCTCCCTCCAACATATCCAAACAGGAATCCTCCAACAACCTCATCCACATCCTCCTTTCTCGGTCTCTGCAGTTCAACTACCTCATTCCTTATCTCCAGCAAAAAGTGCTCGTTATCCCCTCTCTCTGCTCCAAACTCCCCTCACTCCATCTCCTGCATCCCAGCTTCAAACTTCTTGTCCTTTCTCCAAACCACACACTAGACTCCATACCTCCCTCATAATCCTCCTCCTTCATCTCCTTTTTAAACCTCCTGTAGACTTTTAAACTGCACTTTCTCTCCATCTCCTCTATCCACTCACGATGCACCTTTTCAGACATTCTCCTCTTCACCGCATCCTTCGTCACGGTCTTCAGTTCCTCCTCCTCAATACCTGCCCAATTCATACACTTCCTTGTCTCTTTCACCCATTCACTTCCCCTCCTTTTAGCTACTCCCATCACTCTCCTCAGCATCTCATTTTCTCCCTGTTCAACATACTTCATGTACTACAGTCTCCCCCTGGCAACTCTGCTCCTCACTGTACTAATTCCTTCATCTCCCCTCATTCCAGCCATCGCCACACCTCTGCTTGCCCCAAACATCCCCCTTATTGCTGCATTCTCCTGCCTCTGGATACTATCCATCTCTGTCACTCTCAGTCAAACTGCCTCACACCATTTAACAACTTGGCAGAACCACTATCTTCCAATAATTCTTCCCTATTAGCACTTTATGGCAGCTCTTCTCGATCACCGAATAAGTCAGGTTACTCATATATTTTGCTCTAATAACCATGTCTTTCCTGTGTCTCTCAAATATATTTCTTCTATTCATAATCTTCACTCCCAGGTACCTAATTTCTTCAACCCCTGCTATCCCTCTGATCTCCCCCACCTCATCTCTCATATATTGTACAATAAGCAATGACTCTTCTCGGTATTCACTTCTAGGCCATAACCTCTTGCCACTCTCCGCAGCTCCTCTATCCCCTCATTCGCCTCTACCACACTTCTAAACACCAGCAACCCATCATCTGCATAGACCAGACTTCTCATCCTCACCTCCCCTACTTGCACCCCATTTATCTTTCCTCTCAAAGCTTCTATCATTTTAAAACTTATTAGTTTGAACAGGACTGTTTATGTTGTACACCCCTGTCGGATCCCACTCTGCACCTCCTCCAAACTCCACTCTGGTACTATCATTTCAGTACACTCTCTTAAACAAATCTATCACTCTTCCGTCAATTCTATACTCCTTCAGCACCTCCAACACCGCCTCTCTCTTTATCGAATCATATGCTTTCTTGAAGTCAATCGCCATCAGCACCAGCTTCTCTCTCCTTCTATATTTCTCATGCACGCACTCCTGCAGTACAATTAAGTTGTCCGCTATCATGCCTCCAGCTGTAAACCCCACCTGCTCATCTCTCCTCATTCCATTCCTACCAATCTGTTCTTCAATCCGGTCCCTCGATACTGCCATCAAAATTTTATAGGATATGTTCGTCATTGCAATCGGTCTGAAGTCCACCACCATTGGTTTTATCTTTTTCTCAATCAGTACCGTCCTCTATCTCTTCCAGCTCTCCTGTCTCCAGCATTCTCCTAAAACTGTTCTCCACTCCCTCCAAAAACACCTCACTTTTCCCTAATATTTTGTACATTTCTGGTTTATTTCTGCATCCAACACTTTCATATCTCTTTAGGGATTCAACACAATTCTCGGCAAAATAGGTCCTTCATGCCTTAGCTCTTCTATCTCCTGTCTCCTTCTCAGCTTCAAATCCTCCTCATATGTCTCCCTGGCCTCCTCAGTCCACACTTCCTCCATTCTGTTTGGGTGCATTATGTGAATGCCCTACCAAAAATTTCTCACCTCCTCCCTCATCTCCTCACCTTCCAGTTTTCTGCTTTCCAAGTCATATATTTTCAGATTCTCTCTTATTTTCTTTCCCTCTCAATTTGTTGATCCCTTCCCTAAGGTCTTTCCCTCTATTGCCTCTTCTTATTTCTTCAGCCAGTCTCTCCTCATGTTGTCTCATCTCTCCCGCTATCAACAGTGTCACTCTCTCCTTCTGCCCCACATATTTCCAACACGCTTCCTCCTTTCACTCCACCCCTCTCCAGTTCCTATGTTCCTTATTCAGCTTTTTTCTTTTCTTGATTTCTTCCCTTATCATATCATTCATCCATGGCTACTCAATCTTCCCACTTTTCTCGACTCTTCTCCTATACTTTGCCCGCAGCGTTCTTTCTGCTACACTCTTCATAACGCCATTCGCTGCTTCTATGCTCATCTATCTCATCCCTGATAGCTCCTCCTCAACTCCAACTTTAAAATTTTCACACATTTCTTCAGTGAGCTTGTAATAGTTTGCTTCATGCCAATGGTTCAGTCTCCTGCCTCCCCCCCCCCCTCCTTCACACCCATTTTAAAATAAGTGTCCACCACACAATGGTCTGAGAACTCCTTCATCTCTACAAATTTCCCATACAATATCTCATTTGTCATTACTATGTCAATTGCACTTTTTTGCTCTCCTCTCTCCCAGGTGTAAGTCCCCCTCACATTTCTCATCGCAGTTCAACTAAATCAAGTCACATCTCTCTAAAAAGTTATTGATCAATATCCCATTTCTATTCTCTTCCTGGTAACCTAAGTACAGGCGTCCCCCGCTCTTATTACGTCTCAGACTTACAACAAGTCAAATAGGAGTGGGTCATGTCTTGCACTTACATATACTTGGTATAGAAAATATTTCAGGAGTAACTTTGGTAATTTATTATTTTTAGTTTCAATTAAGCTGTTTTCGCCCTAACTATTACAAACTTTATGATCATGCAGGTGAGATTGATTGCAGAGCTGTTCCTACCATTATTACACATTCGTTTGGACGCAATAATTATGTTCGATATGAGATGATGCATGTCTAAGGCCAGTAGTCCTTTAGTACTATTTTCATATAACAGGTGTATTAATATACATAGCTATACAGAACACGTGAAGACAACAGTTACTTCCAACAATGTATTTACTTTCCTACATATACATTTTACAGATTGAAGTCAGAAAAAAATAGAACAGTTGCCAATTAAACTCGAATCTATAATTTCACGTACTCCATTTTAACCAAATAATAATATTTCTATTTAAAATTAAATAGAAAGTATAATTTTAAATGTGAATAATTATTTCAGACGGAAAAATAACTTTTCATACTAAATATATGAGTTAGCTAGCGTCCAAGCTCATTTTTATGGATGAAATAAATAAAGTGTTAAATTAATAATTGAAGGGATAACAGGCCTATTTATACTAAATTGCCTAAAACGGCTACAATTTCAAAGATATACTTAATTGAGGATATTTAATTGGCTATTTGGTGTGATTAAAGTTAGGAGAGATCGTTTGCACCTATTTTCTCTGATTGTCTGGCGATAACTGGTAAATAGAACCGGTAGACCAGAATAATAAATATACTGGTAGCTACATCAAAAAATCACTGAATTGGTTAACCAATGTTTTCCTCCGTTGGCCCAATGTCGTTTTCATTGCATTGGCCCAGTGTGTAATAGCATTAGAGTGCCAATGCCCGATCGTGCCTTTACTTTGCCAACGTTTACCGACTTTGGCCCGAGAGTGCAATGTTATCAGGGAATAAATGTTTATTGTAGGGTAAAGTAACCAGTGACCAAACGAGTATAAAAAAGCTGACTAGTTATTTATAAAGTTCGCATCTCCTCCAGATTATATCCTTATATATATGGTATTTGTATATTTAATTATATATTTGGCATTACCTAAAATAATTGGGATCCATTATAGCCAACCTGATTTTTTTGCCACCTCCCATCACTATCATTCTTCTTTCCACGATTATGAATCTAATCATGCAATGTTTCATAGTATGGATTAGGAATCGTGTTGAAGCTTCTAAAATTTGAAAAAAATACTGAAATTAATATAGAAAATAAAAGTATATTTATCGCTAATACGTTAACGAAAATGGTTATTAATGGTTTCGTTAATGGTTATTAACGAAAAATGGTTATTATGAAACATGGTATTACATATATAAAGATTTTCAAAGTTGATTGTATAAGTTGAATTTTACGATAAAATTGATTATTTTAAAAATTGTATTTATTTGTTTTCAAAATTGAACAGAATGCTTCTATTTTAGATAAAACCACATACGTAACAATTTTATTAAAAATAAAATTTCTGATATATTCAACATCCAACTTTATATAACAGGCAGCACAATCTATAATTGTGCAATGTTAAGAACTGTTTCTGCAGTTAAACAATCTAACTTTAAAACTATTATAAACTATTTTAAGTACATTGATTGTACACAATGTATACAGTCCTAATATATAGCCAAGTCACTTCAAATTTAAATATTACTATAGTCAGTTATATAATATTTTCTTTTGTCACTTGTTCGTAGGAAACAGAATATTGAAGGGATAAGAATTATAAAAATGTAACTTCAGGACATGACTCGCACTTATTACCGTTTTGGTTGTAAGTGTGAGTCGCGATTTTGTAATAAAAGCGGGGGACGCCTGTATACAAGGTTAAGTTAAGGATTAGTACGAATACAATAAAAAAAAACATAGAAATTAATTATTTATTGGATAAAAGTCTGCAATGTCTTTATACAGCTGCAAAACCAAATCTTTATTTTTATTACGCTGCCTCCATATATGAATCTATATGAGAAGGAGCAGTTCCACACTCTCTTTTATTCCTCATTTTTGCCTTGCCCCAAAGAGACTCAATACTGTTTGTGTGAGCACCTGTATCCGGGTCTTTGAAATTCTCTAAATGATTAACTGTTAAATGCTTGTAATTTTGTGACAAAGATTGTATTCCACTGTATGATCTCCACATGTCAGAAATGATAATCGTACCAGGCAATATGCATTCCTGAATTGTGATTAGTAAGGTTTCTGCTGACCTGTCAGGAACTGCAAACATAAAACAATCTCCTGTTTCTCTGCATATGCCTCCAAAAACCCATTGTGTTGGCAAGGTTCTTCCAACATTATATTTTCTACGTGAAAACAGGGACTCATCAATTTCAACGGTCAAACCAACTCCGCCTATTTTGGTTGAAGATCGCAGCAACGCATTTGCACACACTTCACGCAGATAATTCTTCCAGTCTGTTATGGCTTCGCTTTGCATTTGTAGTTGTTCTCTACAAAAAACAGTCGTAGTTTAGTTGTGACTCCAACAATACACAAAATAAACAATAGTTTCTAATGGCAAGTTTGAAGTTTCCAACCAAGTACCGCTTCTTAAGCCCCTTTTCAGTCTGTCGACCTCTTTGTTACAACGCCAATAAGGTCGAAAAGAAGATAAGCACAATCTCATAGAATGTCCATTTTTGCATAACCGTTCTTTATGTAGAATACCTCTTTCTTGTAAATATTTCACTGCTTCTTCTTTTGTATGCACTTTTCTTGCTAGTTCAAATATTGTTTGCATGTTGATGGTTTAAACAGACGGATAATTTATTTAGCATTCTCAATCAATATGTCGTAGCCTTGTATATATGATACCTGTATCTGTTTATTCTTTGCAAATTAATCGGCAAATACAATGTGCCCTAATTCCAAAAAAAGATCCGATTCTAATTTACACTCGTGATTTAATAGACTCTTTTGTAATAAATATAAGTTTCAATCATTTCTCGTTTATGCTGATATTGTCGATACCAAGTAGTAATTAATTACCCAGCTTACAAAAAGCGGTTTGTCCCACGTCTTAAGACGTCTTATACCCCTCGCTATAGAGGGGTTTTAGACGTGGGGCCACGTCTAATACCCCTCGCCTGTCTCACGTCTATTATCACTCGGTTAATTGGGGTTTACAAATTGTGTAAGAAATATAAAAGATCATACTAATCATTATTGCAATTTCTTACTTTATTGCGTATAGTGCATATGTACATTTGGCTGTATATCAATTATTTTAATATTATATATTGTTATATACAAATTAAATGGGAAGAAATGGAGTGGTGTTCTCGGGACTCGAACTCAGTACTGTAGTGGGATGTACTATTGAAGTCGGCGACGCTACAATTGAGCCATCCTGGACATGGTAGAAGTGGTATTGAAATGATCTTTATGCAACTTGATAACTTGCGTGCTTCTGAAAGTTATTTTAAAGGTCCCCTCCAAGCGAATATTTTTATTGTTTTATTCAACGAAGTTAATGTTTCTTATCATTTCGCTGCAAACTGCATCAAATTTAGTAGCATATTTTTAATTTTATATGCTTTTAAAGATTTTTATAATCGAAACTCTACAAAACCTATTTTACTTCCGACTTACTAATTTAAGAAATTTTCAGTCAGAAGAAAAAGAATGCACACCATTTGTTTTGATTGTCAACTACACACAGAAAAAAGTTTACTCATATTTAATGGGTCAACAATTTATGCTTTGAATCAATTTATTACGTGAGTTGATTTGACTACATTCATGTTTTCAAGTGTGTCAAAACAACTATGATGTGGTGTGTCACCAAACATAGTTAATTCAAATCATTTTATGGATTGAATCAACTTACTATGAGAGTTAGAGTTACATTTTGGGAATTTGAACATATTTTAAAACAACTATGACATAGTGTGTTGAAGTAACTCACAAAGATTGTTAATTCAATGTATCTGGTGTATGAATTAACTTACTATGAGAGTTGACGCTACTTTTTTTAAGTTTAGGTGCGAGTTAAATCAATTATGACATAGTGTGTTATAGTAACCCACAAAGACTGTTAATCCAGTGTATTCTGCAGTGTATGAATTATCTTACTGTGATAGTTGGCGCTACTTTTTTGTAAGTTTAGGTGAGTTAAAACAACTTTGACATAGTGTGATAAAGTAACCCATAAAGACTAAAGACTGTTCATCCTATGTATCTGGTGTATAAATTAACTTACTATGAGAGTTGGTGCTACTTATTTTAAGTTTAGGTGCGAGTTAAATCAAATGAGTATGTGGCAACTTATGCTTTCCTCAAAGCGAATTAATCGGTTGACACTTTACAGTTCGATTCTAGTTTCAAGTGTGTTACGTGTTGAATGTGAACGCTCCTCAATACCATTTTAGTTCAAGTGCAAACAATAGCGTTATATACACTAAATATTATTATCGCTGCCGATCGATTATTATGTATTAATTAATTTCATTAATTAATTGATAAATGTCTGCCTAAATATTCTAAAATTTTGGGGATTGATAGTCTGGCGGCTAGGTAGTTATTTGAAGAGCTGATTATCAGTATATAACTTTTCATAATAATAAATTTTGATTACTGCCTTCCAGTTTGTAAACTGATATCCAAACTAATTTCCTAGATTATTATATGTTAACTTATTTAAGCATCATACCTACCTAGCTGTTTTTTTTTCAGTACCAATACTTTCTACATAGGGATAGGCAGTAACTGCGCTGTTCTCAAATAGGGTAAGTTCCAAATTATCAGGCGATTTCAAATTTTCGGTCATGTATGAAATGTAGTATACTGTATACGGGGTGTCCGACACTTTTGTTGCCAAACTTTAACATAAGGTTGCATTCGTCGAAATAAACACTTTTTATTCCATGAAGGTATGGTCTTAAATGCTTAGGTAAAGAGTTACAAGGTTGGGACAGTAGGGTCACGCAGGTAAATTGCGGTCCTTTAATTTTTAATTGCGGCCCTCTCGAGAGAGTCTCTAAAACATTCTAAACCAAAATTACATTGAAATGTTGCATAGCTATCGGAATAAGCACAGTGCATGCTACAATTTATTACTTTGTTTTTAACTAGTGTTTTGAGGCTATGACGTTTCTGTTGTTATAGGCCGCAGTTAGTTAGTGGGCAGCAATTTACCTGCTTGACCCTAGTATCTGTACCATTTATTATTATTAGTAAACGTCACTTTTTCAATGTTGCAATAAGAAACAAAACATTTTTAACAGTTATTAATAGGAGCACAAGAAACTTAATCTTAAATTAGGTTACATGTTTGCAAAATTTGTTCATGCAGCCGTTCAAACGTTTGTCCAATGCTTGGCGGACGCGAGCAAAGACACCAGGAGTTTCACGAATCCTTGCGGGAAAAACGATTATACGCTTGCATCGCAACAAATGGGCAACAAATTGAACATAGTCTGTAAACATGTAACCTAATTTAAGATTATGTTTCTTGTGCTCCTAATAATTACTGTTAAAAATGTTTTGTTTCTTATCGCAACATTAAGAAAAATATTGTTAACTAATAATAATAAATGGTACATATACTACTTTCCTAACCTTGTAACTCTTTAACTAAGCATTTTAGACCATACCTTCATATAATAAAAAGTGTTTATTTCGATGAATGCAACCTTATGTTAAAGTTTGGCAACAAAAGTGTCGGCTACCTAATAGCTAATTAAAATAAAAGTTGATTATTTTAAATTGTTTTTCTTAGGCGACCGAAAATGTGGAACCATCCGATATTTCGGAACTTATCCTAGTATCTTAAGTAAAGTGGTCTAATAATTTATATATTTTAAAACTACTTAGTCTACCTATAGGTAGGTTACACAGGTATATTCAGTTCTTTAATTTCTGAATTGAGGCCCTATTAAGAGAGTCTCAAAATCATTCTGAAATTAGTTTAGCTATATATTGAATTGTTGAATATCATAATAAGCTCAATTTATGATAGGTTCTATTTATTTCACGAGTGCCTTGAAGCTATGATGGTTATTAATGTTTCTGAGATAAGAGACCGCAGTTAGTAAAAGTGCCCCAATTTACCTATGCTTGACAATAGTTTTCTATGACCGGGAGAACTCCATCAGGGAGGTAGTCGGAGGAGAACACCGTCCAGGGATTTAGCAGGGAGAACTCCAACCAGAGGTGAGCCTTTTGATATATTATACTTTTTTGGTATTTAATTAAAGTCTAAATTAAGAGTGTATAATGAACAAAATTATGAGGATTAGCCAGGAGAATCCATTGCATTTATTAGAGCTAAATTTATACTGCATCTGTGGATTTATAATTAGTTTAACATTTTATATAAATAATTTACCTATATGAAACAATGCTCAGTTAATAATTCTCTTCATTTCATTATTAATATGGTTTTCTATATTTTCTGAATCTACTTTCAGATCTTTATGAAGAATAGATGGAGTAAATCAACGTCATCATCTATCGGAGTCCTCTTCAATTCCTTTGAATGGTTCAGGAACAATTATGCTAGGTCAAAGTAGGTATTTGAAAATACTAGATTATTTTTAAATGTGTATTTGCAATAAGATTAGCTATTACTTTTTCATATGCTTTTAGGGATTCCAGACATGAAAAGAATATCGAAGCTGTCGCTATCTCATCACAAAAGGAAAAAGAGTTGGTGATGTTATTGATGATGTATATAAACGATACTATGAATTTCTATTATATATATATATATATTAATATACGAATCTCTTATTTCAGGAATTGGCAACCTATAGTCGTGAAAGACATTGACGAGGATTCAAATTGTACTTCTAAATAATAAATCAAAAACTTAAATGTTTATATTTCGTTTTCAATTTGACCTTGGTAGTTCTATTAGCATATTTCTATATCGGTGCTTATGAGTAAGATGAATTGCACTGAAATATGGTTTATAAGATAGAGGCTTTATTATTATTCATTAAGTTCTAGTATAACTGCAGCATATCAAAGATTTATTCTATCAACTTTAGTAATCTAGCCTGGTTAATTAATTGATCTAGCCAACCTATTTATCACTACGTAAAGTTATTTACGTCATCTAACTACTTATTTATAAACTGACCTGATGAAGTTACTTATTCAATCTAATCTATTAATTTACAACTAATAACCATATATCAATTCATCGGATTGAAAACATTTCAAAAAGCAAGGATTAGTCTAAGTGATCAATTATTTTTTTAAATCAAAATAGTACGCATATCACAGAAGCAAAAGTAGAAAATAAATGAACTTGTTATAGATTTGGTCCTAGAAAATGAATAGTCTAATCTAATTGATACCGGGACCTAACTCGAGATTATAATTTGATAGAGTAAATAAAGTGACAGAAAAAGTCATGTAAAAAGTCTGGCTACAGCTAACCGGACCGAGATTTCAACCCACACAATAGTTGATATACATTTACTTAGTTAACTAGTAGTTGATAAAACCAACACGAGATGTATATATAACCTACACGAGTAGTTGATATAACCTACACGAGTAGTTGATATAACCTACACGAGTAGTTGATATAACCTACACGAATAGTTGATATAACCTACACGAATAGTTGATATAACCTACACGAATAGTTGATATAACCTACACGAGTAGTTGATATAACCTACACGAGTAGTTGGTATAACCTGCACGAGTAGTTGGTATAACCTGCACGAGTAGTTGGTATAACCTACACGAGTAGTTGGTATAACCTACACGAGTGGTTGGTATAACCTACACAAGCAGTTGGTATAACCTACACGAGTAGTTGGTATAACCTACACGAGTAGTTGGTATAACACATAGGAGTGATTTGAGAAACGTACACAAGTAGTTGATGTAACCTTGTTCTGTAGTTGTTTTAACCATTACATTCAATTTGTTCAACCATCACGAGTAGTTTTGACTATCACAGGTAGTTGTTGTGACCATCGGGAATTAACAATTGTCAACACACATATGTGTTGTTTCAACCAACGTCAATTTAACTCATATTAAATAGCACCTACAACTCACCACGTAGGTAGGCGCACAGATAAACCATAAAACTTAGTCAAAACAAATCATATATGATTTGATTCAACTAATCCTTTCTCTGTGTGTAGGTATTAGGTTTAATAAATCCATTTATATAATATTCGTGTAAAGGTTTAAAATTGAATGAACTTATAGTAGAAACGTTTATATACTTTAGGAAACAATTGATATTTAAAATAATTTAAATAAAGGCCGAAAACGCATGGTTTGTTTATAAAATTCAAATTTGTAATCAAAACAAAGAGTGTACAATCTTCTTCTTGAGCGTCAGATTAGTGATTCGCTCAGTTGTTGCTCGCAGAATATTAAAAAACTTTAAAAAACAAATAATAAAATATATACTGAAACAAATTGCATGCGGTTTGCAGAATAATGACCTTAAACCTTAGTTCTATAATATAATGTAACGAACTCATTTTTTTCCCGGAGCCTGGAGAGGACCTTTAAATAAATATAATTTAATATTCTATATTTTGGTATCTTTTCTTTTCTAATGTTAATGATAAAAATATGTATAAGGTTATTTATTAATATTTGTAATAATAATGTTAATTAATATTATTAACTACCTAATTACCTATAACTGTTAATTAATCTTACCTATAGTTACCTACTGGTGGCTATCACTACCTACCTAGTTGCCTACAACTGCTTATCAATACCTTACGGCTTACTAGTTACCTTCTTGTGTTTATCAATGCCTACCTAGTTGCCTACAACTGTTTATAAATACAAACCTAGGTCCTAGTTACCTACTAGTATTCATCAATACCTACTTATAGTTACCTAGTAGTGTTCATCAAAACCTACCTAGTTACCTACTAGTGTTTATCAACGGCTACCTAGTTACCTACCAGTGCTCATCAATAATACCTAGTTACTTACAACTGTTTGTCAATACCTACTTAGTTATTTACTAGTGTTTACCAATTCCAACCTAAATACCTACAACTGTTGTCAATACCTACCACTGTTTATCAATACCTACCTAGTTACCTACTAAATGTTGATCAATACTTAACTAGTTATCTACCAGTGCTCATCAATACCTACCTATTTAACTACTAGTATTCATCAATTACCTACCTAGTTACCTACTAGTGTTCATCAATTACCTACCTAGTTACCTTACTTACCTACAACTGTTTATCAATATCTACCTAGTTACCTACTAGGTAGTGATCATCAATCCTTCCCTACTTACCTACTAGTAGTATTCATCGAAGCCTACCTAGATACCTACATCAACAGCTACCTAGTTATATCTACTAGTGTTTATCAATACCTACCTAGTTATGATACGTAAATAAAGCTTGAGAATGAACTTGCTGCAATATGTATCGATATTTTAACCATTAATATTTGCACCACGACTCCATAATTATTTTGATCGATTACTTACAGTCTTCAACTGATGTTCTAGATGAGTTCGTTCAATTGCACAAGTAGCTTGTCCAGGCAATTTACACATTGATAACGTATTTGAACGTCTAAAATCGATATAAATTAAAAAAATTGTTCTGCAAGTCCGTGTTATATCAACATTGTGAAAGGCAAGGGATTTTATACGTGGGACAGGCGAGGGATTTTATACGTGGGACAGGCGAGGGGTTTTATACGTGGGACAGACGTGGGGTTTTACACGTGGGGTTCTAGACGTGGGGCAGGCGAGGGGTTTTAGACGTGGGGCAGGCGAGAGATTTTAGACGTGGGACAGGCGAGACGTTTTAGACGTGTGACAGGCGAGGGTTTTTAAACGTAGGGCAGACGTGGAGTTTTACACGTGGGGTTCCAGACGTTGGGCAGGCGAGGGGTTTTAAACGTGGGGCAGGCGAGGGGTTTTATATTTGGGACAGACGTGGGGCAGGCGAGGGGTTTTATACGTGGGACAGGTGAGGAGTTTGAGACGTGGGGCAAGCGAGGGGTTTAAGACGTTGGGCAGACGTGTAATAATCCCCTGTGGGACAGACGTGGGGCATCCCGCTTGAACAAGACGTGGGATTCAAGACGTGGGTATTCAGACGTCTTAAGACATCTAAAATCCCTCGTACCTAGCCGGCCCTCGCCAGCGAGTGGTATCCCACTATGTTCCACGCGGGACAGAGAGCTTACGGTTAGCTGGGTAGTATTGTATACTGTATATGTATCCATACTTCTTTTTGTTGATTGAAAAAAATGCATTACAAGAGCAATATGTATCGTCTATTGATAACTTATTCGTATCTGTAACTTTAATAAAATATATTTATCATTTGAAGTTTATTTTTACTTAATCCTATTATTGAAAGCTACTCTTAACTATTAAATATATTAGCAGGTTAATGAGTCTAACGAATGGTAAGACTGTGCTCAAATAGCTACAGAAATTCTTTCTAAGGTTTGTCTCATTCTCAAACAATGTATTATGTAGCCTAGCTTCTACCAGATAGAAATTATTCTGCTTATTATTTTCGCTTACCCCAAAACTAGAAAGAATATAGGTACAGTTCAGTGAAATAAATAAATGCTATTTTTTTAGAATTCCAGCAAACTAAATATAAGTTTTGAACGGAATATTATTTTATCGAAATGAGAGATTTATATTAGTTAAAAAAAAAGATTCAATCCAAAGAAAAATATATTTCATCCAATGAAAAATTTCGCAAAAAAGTTTTCAGGTAAACCTGAATTCTTCTTTATTGTGAAGTGAAATTATATTATTTGAAATCTATGCTCATTCTTTCTGCTTATGAAAAAAAAAATCATAGGTGCATATTTTATTAGATTTTTAGCTTTTGTAGGGAAGAAAAGTTGTTCTGTGTGTATTTGAATAGGTATGTATATACGAGAGATACCTAATAGGTATTCGTACTTTTTCTTCTAAGGAATTTTAGAAAGGGTGAAAGTAGAATGTTAATATTTCATATAGAATTAATTGTGAACAGAATACTTGATCGATTACCTTTCTGCAACGATGATATGTAGGGATGTGACATTGTGCATATTGCATATATGCAGTCCTCTGCATATATTTCAAGAGCATATAATATGCACGTGTGCATATGTGCTAACCAAGAAATATGCACTTCTTGGTCAATTTTTAACATGTAAATGTCTAATCTATGCCGTTTTCTTCTAGACCCCTGCATAGAAAACGATTTTAACTCTGGACACAAGTAAATTTTATCAAACTAATTATTCAAATTTAAAAAGGTTGTAGGAGGAATATTGACACTACAAATGTATTAATAAATTATATGACACTTGGTATTTAGTAAATACTTATAGTAATTGATAAATAAATGAATAGGTACAATTATTTTTGAGAGTTGTACTACTCAAAAAATATCAAAACTTATAGCACGTATATATGCATATAATTTATTTGAGTAATTAAACACGAAACGGTTTAAATTTACCATTTAATAACTTAATGTCGCTGCTTATAGCTGGGGATCCTTTAAGTTTGAAGGGAACCGCTGGTCTAACAAGATGGTTTATGATTTTCGAGTCATGACTCAAGTAATGAACGGAATGTGATATATGAATGTTGGATAGTTTAGAACTTTAGAAGACTATATTTGGCTGAAGGAAACATTTGCTACTTTTGTTTTTTGTGATGTAGAACGGGTGTTTTCCCAGTACAAAACTACATTAGCAGATAATAGAAGGAGATTCACTGTTGGAAGCCTGAATACCATTTAACAATAATGTCAAATTCCACTGTTTGAAATTGACTTACTATTAAAAAAGTCTAAATTTGAAACAGCTTTGTTATATTTTGTTTCCTAACGTTAAACATTTCACAATAAAAATAAAAACTTGAGATTACACCTTCGATTTATTGCAAGTTCCATTCAAAACATAACTATATACATATTTATCTCTATTTTAAATTCCGTAATTAACTTTGGGCATGTATTATGCACACTATTGAATAATTTCTGGAATATAAAATGCATTTTGGTTCAGCATATATGCATGCACATCGACTTTTTGCTCATTATATGCAGAAATAGGCATATAATATGCTGCATATCGCGTCAAAAATTATGCATATTTTATGCAGCATATTGTCACATCCCTAATGATTAGTTATACAGGGGTCCAAGAAAAAAAGTGTACCCAAATTTAAATTAGTTTATTTTAACAACTATATGAGATACAGCTTTCTTTCAACTATTCTTTTGTTTGTTAAGCTATTTTCCATCAGCAGTTAAATTTTCATTAAGATTTATTTATTTTTGTGAATATTATAACGATTATATTAACGGGTGGTGAAAATGGCTTTGCGCAAATGGTCAGCAAACGGACAATGAAGTAAGTTCAAACATAAAAACTATCTTCATTAGACATCAATCCCTCAAATAAAATAGATTTATTTCCAGGTTTTAAAAATGTACAAATAACTATTCCATTTATAAATTATTGACCGTATGGAGAAATGTGTTTAAGTACAAAAAGGAAGACAACTTAATTTTAACGAGAGTGGTTCAGGCCACCTCTACTAAATGAAAGTCGGAGCGATGATTTTAATTTCCTCATTGATAAAGTCTGTCAAAATTAAAGTCAGGATGGATATTCTGAGAAGCATATTGCCGAATGGTATGATTAATTACTTATCCGTTCATATGAAATGCAGGATATTCTCTCATGACAATATCTTCCTCATAACGATCATGTCTTTGCAAGAACAAGTTGATAAAATTTCTACGGCGTGAAAAATCTGTTTAAAGAAGTTTATGTCCGACTGTCATATTTCGGGGTGAAATTAAAGGTCACGTTTGGTATTTCCATTGATTGAAGATTTGATTTATTTCTCCTAACAAAAATATTTATATTTTCCAAAAGAAATTGATTCTATTTTCATACCGTACTGTCCTCTTGTGACCAAATAACCTTATTAAAATCTAAATTTGTGACTTCCTTTTTGTACATTAACACATTTCTCTGGATTGGCAATATTTTATTTGAGGAAAATATATTTGAATGCTTTTAAAACTTGGAAATAAATCGATTTTATTGCAAGATGGTAGTCTAATGAAAATAGCTTTCATGTTTGAATTTACTTCATTGTCCGTTTTCTTACCATTCGCTCAAAGCCATTTTCACCACCCATTAATAAAATCGTTATAATATTCACAAAAATGAATACGACTTTATGAAAATTTAACTGAGGACGGAGAAGGGTTCAACAGACAAAATAATACTTGAAAGAAATTTGCATCTTCGGCAGTTGTTGAAATATAGAATTCAAAGTTGGGTACACTATTTTCTGGGACACCAGGTAGCCCTACAAATTTAAAGCAATACAAGATTTATTTTATTGTGGAGAGGACCTGTAAGTTAAGCCTTAACATCAAATACTGATAAGCTGCACTAGTTTTCACTTTTATCTAGATTCCTCAGATAGCTTTAAACATTTTCTATTTTAAAAGAAGCGGCTATGTTGTAGCGCAAGAAAACCTCTAGCTCTTCTGAAAAAAAGTAGCGGCGCTGTCGCTACAGTAGCCCTGAAGTAGCGGCGCTGTCGCTAAACAAAAAAAGGCGCAGCTTGCAGCACGCTGTGGCCACCTCTGTGTTTGACTCATGTAGTGAGTTAATCTCCTCCACAGGTAGGTCATTGATTGATTGACTTATATTCATGTTAATTCAGGAATAATAATTAGAGCATTTGTCTGATTTGATTAGAATAAACACAACTTTAACAATAACCTTTTTTTAATAACCTTGTTCCTTTGGTACCGTATTTGATGCTATATAATGAAGTAAAGAATGAATTATTTATATGACAAGTAACATAAACGGTAAATAAAGTAAAATTGATCATTTTCCCCAAGGAAGAACCGTAAATAAATGACAGGTAGGTACTAATTAAACCACGCTACCAAGTAAAAGAAAGATCCAAACCATTTTGAATAGTATGAAGAGTACAAGCAATTCCTAAATGTGGAAAAAATAATAAAGAAACACCGCGTTGAAATCCCATCATACAATTTTACTTCTTAAATTCAAGTATTAATTGAAAGCTATCAAATTCTAATAATATGAAGTAATCACTTTTGTTTATAAAATACAAATACCATTAAAGAATTGATAGGCATGGTAAAATGAAATAAAGACAATATAACAGTTTGGAGCTCGGAAAACTAAACAACTCTCCTCTTCCATTCATTTGCAACTAAATGTTGAAACTCTCTAATTTTACTGTAATTTTCGTTTCATTCAATAAAATTATACATACAATAGTAGCAAACTAGCTTAGCTACAAACCAAAAATATTTATAATTTATAAATATAAAACTGATAATCAAGCATAATAACATTATTATTTCACAAGAATTTTATACTATATTTATAGTTTCTATTAAACAATATAATTCCATTTAATAACTAAGAAAATCAAACTAGTTCAGCTGTTGTTTTGTTAGTAATCTATTATGACTGAAGTGTAGCTTCGTACATTGCATTGTTGATGTTCCCAAGTAGCTCTAAAATGGCCAGGGATGAGTATTTGCAGAATTAAAATGGATATCTTGTCATTTAATTAGCTAATTTCTCTTCAAACTGTGGAGTATCATCATTTACCATCAATGAACTTCTGGGAAGTAACACTTAACCTCTTAAGAGATAGTGAGTTAGGTGGATTGTGTGGTCCTGTCATCAGTATGAATTCTTTTATGTTTATTGAGACTAAATGAATTAGAGAATGCCTTATCACAATAGTTGCATTTGAATAGCTTTTCAACAATGTGAATTCTTTTATGTTTATTGAGACTAGATGATTTAGAGAACGCCTTATCACAATAATTGCATTTGAATAGCTTTTCAACAATGTGAATTCTTTTATGTTTATTGAGACTAGATGATTTAGAGAACGCCTTATCACAATAATTGCATTTCAATGGCTTTTCACCAGTATGAATTCTTTTATGTTGATTGAGACTAGATGATTTAGAGAATGCTTTATCACAATGATTGCATTTGAATAGCTTTTCAACAGTATGAATTCTTTTATGTTTATTGAGACTAGATGATTTAGAGAATGCTTTATCACAATGATTGCATTTGAATAGCTTTTCAACAGTATGAATTCTTTTATGTTTATTGAGACTAGATGATTTAGAGAATGCTTTATCACAATGATTGCATTTGAATAGCTTTTCAACAGTATGAATTCTTTCATGTTGATTGAGACTAGATGATTTAGAGAATGCTTTGTCACAATGATTGCATTTGAATAGCTTTTCAACAGTATGAATTCTTTTGTGTTTATTGAGACTAGATGATTTAGAGAATGCTTTATCACAATGATTGCATTTGAATAGCTTTTCAACAGTATGAATTCTTTTATGTTTATTGAGACTAGATGATTTAGAGAATGCTTTATCACAATGATTGCATTTGAATAGCTTTTCAACAGTATGAATTCTTTCATGTTGATTGAAACTAGATGATTTAGAGAATGCTTTGTCACAATGATTGCATTTGAATAGCTTTTCAACAGTATGAATTCTTTTATGTTTATTGAGACTAGATGATTTAGAGAATGCCTTATCACAATGATTGCATTTGAATAGCTTTTCACCAGTATGAATTCTTTTATGTTCATTGAGACTAGATGATTTAGAGAATGCCTTATCACAATGATTGCATTTGAATAGCTTTTCAACAGTATGAATTCTTTTATGTTTATTGAGACTAGATGATTTAGAGAATACTTTATCACAATGATTGCATTTGAATAGCTTTTCAACAGTATGAATTCTTTTATGTTTATTGAGACTAGATGTTTTAGAGAATGCTTTATCACAATGATTGCATTTGAATAGCTTTTTAACAGTATGAATTCTTTCATGTTTATTGAGACTAGATGATTTAGAGAATGCCTTATCACAATGATTGCATTTGAATAGCTTTTCAACAGTATGAATTCTTTTATGTTTATTGAGACTAGATGATTTAGAGAATGCCTTATCACAATGATTGCATTTGAATAGCTTTTCACCAGTATGAATTCTTTTATGTTCATTGAGACTAGATGATTTAGAGAATGCTTTATCACAATGATTGCATTTGAATAGCTTTTCAACAGTATGAATTCTTTTATGTTTATTGAGACTAGATGATTTAGAGAATGCCTTAACACAATGATTGCATTTGAATAGCTTTTCACCAGTATGAATTCTCTTATGTTTATTGAGACTAGATGATTTAGAGAATGCTTTATCACAATGATTGCATTTGAATAGCTTTTCAACAGTATGAATTCTTTTATGTTTATTGAGACTAGATGATTTAGAGAATGCTTTATCACAATGATTGCATTTGAATAGCTTTTCAACAGTATGAATTCTTTTATGTTTATTGAGACTAGATGATTTAGAGAATGCTTTATCACAATGATTGCATTTGAATAGCTTTTCAACAGTATGAATTCTTTCATGTTGATTGAGACTAGATGATTTAGAGAATGCTTTGTCACAATGATTGCATTTGAATAGCTTTTCAACAGTATGAATTCTTTTGTGTTTATTGAGACTAGATGATTTAGAGAATGCTTTATCACAATGATTGCATTTGAATAGCTTTTCAACAGTATGAATTCTTTTATGTTTATTGAGACTAGATGATTTAGAGAATGCTTTATCACAATGATTGCATTTGAATAGCTTTTCAACAGTATGAATTCTTTCATGTTGATTGAGACTAGATGATTTAGAGAATGCTTTGTCACAATGATTGCATTTGAATAGCTTTTCAACAGTATGAATTCTTTTATGTTTATTGAGACTAGATGATTTAGAGAATGCCTTATCACAATGATTGCATTTGAATAGCTTTTCACCAGTATGAATTCTTTTATGTTCATTGAGACTAGATGATTTAGAGAATGCCTTATCACAATGATTGCATTTGAATAGCTTTTCAACAGTATGAATTCTTTTATGTTTATTGAGACTAGATGATTTAGAGAATACTTTATCACAATGATTGCATTTGAATAGCTTTTCAACAGTATGAATTCTTTTATGTTTATTGAGACTAGATGTTTTAGAGAATGCTTTATCACAATGATTGCATTTGAATAGCTTTTTAACAGTATGAATTCTTTCATGTTTATTGAGACTAGATGATTTAGAGAATGCCTTATCACAATGATTGCATTTGAATAGCTTTTCAACAGTATGAATTCTTTTATGTTTATTGAGACTAGATGATTTAGAGAATGCCTTATCACAATGATTGCATTTGAATAGCTTTTCACCAGTATGAATTCTTTTATGTTCATTGAGACTAGATGATTTAGAGAATGCTTTATCACAATGATTGCATTTGAATAGCTTTTCAACAGTATGAATTCTTTTATGTTTATTGAGACTAGATGATTTAGAGAATGCCTTAACACAATGATTGCATTTGAATAGCTTTTCACCAGTATGAATTCTCTTATGTTTATTGAGACTAGATGATTTAGAGAATGCTTTATCACAATGATTGCATTTGAATAGCTTTTCAACAGTATGAATTCTTTTATGTTTATTGAGACTAGATGATTTAGAGAATGCCTTATCACAATGATTGCATTTGAATGGCTTTTCACCAGTATGAATTCTTTTATGTTTATTGCGATGAGATGATTTTGAGAACGCCTTATCACAATAGCTGCATTTGAATAGCTTTTCAAAAATGTGAATTCTTTGATGTTTATTGCGAAATAATGATTTAGAGAATGCCTTATCACAATAATTGCATTTGAATGGCTTTTCAGTTATTTTCCGGGTTACCTCCTTCTCAAGGCTATTATTATACCCAAAATTGTGATTAGAAGGTGTTTCACTTTGTTCCATTTTCATTGTATCTTGTATATTCACTCTTCCTGTGAGTGTTTGATTGATATCCATATAAGTTTCACTTTTGTAATAATCAAAATTTTCTTGTTTGATCGATGAATAATGGTCAGAAGTTTCATTCTTAACATCATTAAGGTATGTGTTTTGTGATAGAAGTTCCTCTTGGTTTTCTTCCTTTACTTGCCAGTCATGATCAATATCTTGCCGTGAGAGATCTGAAACATCTGGCTTGATGTCTTCCTCTTCCACGTAATTGGATGGGTCAGCAAGAACTCCCTCTTCATCTAGTATTGGAGGATCTTCACCTTCAGACTCCATCTGGAACAATTAAATGATAACAGTTTTGTCATACTAATATCAAAATATATACATCGCTAAAACAGACTTTGGATGAGAAGTCAGACTTGAAAGTTCCTCCACAACAAACTCTCATTCCATCATTCGGTGACAATGTTACCAAATGCTAATCCATGAATACAGTCACCAAGGGAAGTAAAAGAAAATATTAGTTTAATAAAACACTGCTCTCATAATATGAAGAATAAATATTAAAAAGTTTACTACGAGTAGTATTGATTAATGTGAAATAAAAGACTTCTTAAAAGAATATATTCCGATCAGTGTTTACTGATTAGGACAAATAAATGGTATTAATAAGGTGAATGGCACTATTGTTAAATAGTTATGTAATATGAATGATGAGTGCCTCATTTTTTCTACATTCAAGTTACAATTCATTGTATCACTTCATCCTTTTATAACCAACAAAACTGTGTATTCCCAATGGACTGGCTCGCCAAAGTCAGCTCTCATAGAAAAAAATATCGACATATTTAATTCCAATCAGATTTGGATGATGTCTTTTCATGACTTTTATTTTTCCACGTAATTTGAAAAATTGAAAGTGATAAATGATAAGATACTCGTGTTATGAGTATTTATTCAAAAACATGGGCGTATGAGCGTGCTCTCTTAAGTGATGAGATGTGTTTGCATGAAAACATGAGGGTGTATGAGAGCGGTGTCCGGAAAACTGCTAGGCGGAAAAGTGCCGAAGCGGAAAACTGCCAGTCACTTACTAAATTTATTGAATTTAGTCAGCAATAACATTTTAATTTATTTAAGTTAAAAGGAGTTAAGGGAACATTCATTTTTACTTAGTAAGCAAAACAAAAATATAGTTAAATGTACACAAATTGATTAGAAAAGTATATAAAATACATTATTATTTAAATATTACAGTAAAAAATCAAATATTAGATAAATATAGCTTTTCATAAAAATACTAAGAGATTAAACAAAGAAATTATTGTATTAGGGACAGAGTACAATTTCTTTGTTTACAAAACTCATTTCTACATTATCAGTTCATAGCAAGTTTAGTGCCAAATTATTTCTTTTTTTTTTTGTTTAAAGTTTGTGAATTGAACATTGAAGTCTTCAAGCTTAATATTCCCTCATACTCATTATGAGACAACTTCGATCGATGTTTGTGAAATATTTAAAATTTGCAACACAATATCTATGATTATCAAACTGATATTACCATCCTAATTCTCTTACAATTTCACTCGATCGAATTGGATTGCATATAAATTAATAATACTTCTAAATATAAATGAAAATTTTAAAAATGAAAGTGTTTATAAAATTGTAAATATAATAAGTATTGAACATACATATAAGTGATTTAACATTCACTTAATTTATAATATACAAGATATAAATTTTAAAATGTATAAATATTTAAAATCCTGTATAGATATATGTACGTGTCCTAACAAATATGTTAAAAAAGACAATTATAATTTCTTTGTGTGTACTGAATTTTGGTTAACCGTGTGTTTAATAAAGTAGCTTTGTTGAAATACTATTTTCCATTAAATACTAAGTAATTCAATATTTATATACTTTAGTTATAACTGAAAAAAAAAAGTATGGCACCTTAATTCCAGAAAAGTCAAAAAATACATATATTGCCAACAATTTAATTGAGGTGTTAAACTTCTGCTTCGGAACCAAAGACCATATCGCTGACGCCAAAAGGAAATTAAATACAAGGGACTGGAGCACTATGCGGTGGCGTTTCTCAACAGTATATGGAGGCGTTTCTCAACAGAATGCGGTGGCGTTTCTCAACAGTATGCGGTGGCGTTTCTCAACAGAATGCGGTGGCGTTTCTCAACAGTATGCGGTGGCGTTTCTCAACAGTATTTGGATGATGTCTTTTCATGACTTTTATTTTTCCACGTAATTTGAAAAATTGAAAGTGATAAATTTCTCAACAGTATGCGGTGGCGTTTCTCAACAGTATGCGGTGGCGTTTCTCAACAGTATGCGGTGGCGTTTCTCAACAGTATGCGGTGGCGTTTCTCAGCCCTATGCGGAGTCGTTTTCGAGCACTATGCGGTGGCGTTTCTCAGCAGTGTGCGGAGGTGTTTCTCAGCACTATGCGGAGTCGTTTTCGAGCACTATGCGGTGGCATTTCTCAACAGTATGCGGTGGCGTTTCTCAGCAGTATGTGGTGGCGTTTCTCAGCAGTATATGGAGTCGTTTCTCAACAGTATGCGGTGGCGTTTCTCAGCACTATGCGGTGGCGTTTCTCAGCACTATGCGGTGGCGTTTCTCAGCACTATGATGTGGCGTTTCTCAGCAGTATGCGGTGGCGTTTCTCAGCAGTATGCGGTGGTGTTTCTCAGCACTATGCGTAGGCGTTTCTCAGCAGTATGCGTAGGCGTTTCTCAGCAGTATGCGTAGGCGTTTTTCAGCAATATGCGGTGGCGTTTCTCAGCAGTATGCATAGGCATTCCTCAGCAGTATGCAGAGGATATTTCTATTTCGTCAAGTAATTATTTCAAAACTAGTGTATTTTCCCGCTAAAAATAACGGGTCATCACAAATACCAATTTATTACCCGTTATTAGGTTACTTTTACTGAATTCAAATATAATTAATTTTCTGCATTGTCTAATTTATTTAATAGATAAAAATTATTTAAAATGAAATAAAAACAGGGAAATAATATTAAGTCAATATATTCCCGTGCGTATCATAGTTACATTCTTTATGCTTAATACCCGTCGTGTAAAAGCGGACACCAAATAAATAAATAAACACACTAAGGAAATTATTAGTATAGATATTTTCGAATAACCTATATTGCATTCTTGCATGGTTTTCTTTTGGTAATTGAAAGACTGCTGCTCTACTCTTCCCACAATGATTAGAACAATCGATCGCTGAACACTTATTAACCATTTTTCGATGTAGAATATTTCAAAATGCAGCATAAACAGAGAAAATAAATTGAAAACAATTTCCGAATTCAATCTATTAAGAATGATCTAGCAGTATCCTGACTACCGATTATTCATATATGCATGAAAATTATCTTAGTTTTCAAGAATTTAATAAATATGTGTGTCGAGTCAAATTATAAATTACTACAGAAAGCAGTTGCAACGATGTAGATAAATACAGGGTGTCCCAAAAAAAACCGGTACCCAAATTTCAATAGCTGTAATTCAAAAACTATTGAACTTACAAAAAAAATAAAATCACATTTTGTTTATTAACATTTATTACATATCTGTACGAAATTTTAGATGAATATATCCAACCGTTTTCTTAACACAGTATTTTTAGTGACCGATACCAAAAACCTGTTTGCGCAGTTTTGGTTTAACTTCGAATTTTAGGATAATAAAACCATGTTTTTTTATAACTTTCAACAGTTTATTAAAAACAGTTATTATTACAATAAAAGGCGTTTATTAATATGCAACTGAAAAAAAAATGAAACTGTTCCTCCTAATATTCGTTTCAGGCGATCTGGTGGGCCATTCGATACGATGATTCAGAGCGATAATGCGTATTGCCGAATGGTGACCGGTCCATTCACCGAAAACACATTCGCCGAAAAATATGATTATTCAAAAAGTAAACAAATCTATCTCATATGTCCAGATGAAATAATATATAGATGAACTTACATATATGTGTATAAATTATTTTACAATACTCTACATAATTATTGGTCAAACTGTATGGAATTTACGTTAACTTAATTAACTCATATAATGTTATTGCTGCATATTTGTTTCAGTTTACTAACTATATGTTAATTCTATTTTCTGTGTACAATTATCATCAATCACAAAAAAAAAATTGTGTTGGTCTCATTTTATTTTAATCTTCTATATAGGCTACATTGTAGAATCAGTCTGCTACTGTGAGTCGCTCGTGAAGCTTTCACTATACAGGGTGACCCACAAAAAAGTCTACCCCAACTTTAAATTCGTATATTTCAACAACTATTGAAGGTACAGTTATAACAGATTTATTTCTAGGTTTTAATAATATTCATATAACTTTTCCTTATATAAAAAATTGACAAAATGGAGAAATGTATTTGAGAACAAAAATGAAGTCAAAATAAATATTGTTCAGCAACTCCTTATAAAAAATATTAAAGTTTATGTTAGAATAAATTGCTTAAATATTTATTATTTAATAAATACTAGTAAATATTATTATTTTATAAATGCTAGTAAATATTTTTATTTCATAAATACTACTAAATTTATTGAGAAACTTTCATAATGGGACTAAGAACAAGCATTTATAAGGTATTAAAACCAGACAATTATTTATCTTTTAATTTATAGTTAATAAAAAATTTCATCAATTTTAAATACTTATTTAACACGGGATGTTCAATAAACTTAAATTTTTGCAGTAAACCTTAGTCTGCTAGAAAATTGTCATATTTTCGCCGAATGTGTCGTCCGCCGAATGTGTTTTCGGCGAATTGACCTAGAACCTTGCCGAATAGCTCATTTAGTTTTTCCTTACAGCAACAGTTCTGAACCAACCAGGTTAGATCGATTCTGTTTCCGTGCATTTCTCCAATTCTTGGAACGATTCTATCCTTTATTAGATCAAGGTATCTATCTCCATTTAATTTTTTATAAAAATAAGACGGCCATTGCTACCTAGTCCAATCCACACACAGACTTTCTCTCACAAAATTCTTATGTCAAAGTTGAAAGTTGGTTCTTCGGTGCACATGTGCGAACGTTATGACAATTTATTTTACCATTCAAATGAAAAGTCGTCTCATCACCAACCACTTTATCGTCCATAAACCGGACATTTCTTTGCTAAAACCAATGAGCAAAATTCAGCCGCCGAGGAAGATCGGTATCAAGGTGTTTGTTTCGCTCGTACATCTTGTAAGGTTGTCACTTCAAATCTAAGGTTGCAATTCTGTTGAATGTAGATTTAGTAACATCTAATCCATTTTTTATTGCAATGATTTGTCAATTTTCTGTAAGTGCTTCTTTAACAATTCGAACTGTGAAATAAATGTTTAACTGAAAGTGCGCAAGCAGGTTTTTTGTATTGGTCACTAAAAATACAGCTACAAGAAAACGGTTATATCGATTCATCTGATATTTTGTACAGAGAAAGCAAAAATATTGATAAACAAAATGATATTTTCCAATTTTTTGTAAGTTTAATAGTCTTTGAATTACAACCTTTGAAATTTGGGTATCGTTTTTTTCGGGACACCCTGTACTGATCTTCTATTTTTTTGACGAAAAGGCAGAAAATCAGGCAGTATCATTAAGTAAGATATGACTAATACCTAGTTGACAATAAAAACAAATGGTGTACATTCATTTTCTTCGCACTAAAAATTAGCAAGTCGGAAGTAAAATAGGAATTGTAGAGTTTTGATTATAAAAACATGCTATCAAATTTGATGGGGTTTGCATGAAACATTAGCCTCGTTTATTAAAGCAATAAGAAATTTGCTTGGAGGGAACCTTTAACATCATACCTATCATTTTTGTTAATATTTTGAAGATTTTATCTGTCGCTTTTTCGATGTGTTTTTTGATGAAGGCAAAATAACTTCTCATTGGGTGGTTGCTGCAGAATCCACTGACGAAACTGTCTTCTCTGTGCTTTGTGGACATCAGTTAATGGTTGATCTGAAGTGTAACGATAAAGTTCATGTCTGACGATTCACCACAGCTTGGGATTTGGTGGATAAAATCGGCTGAGAAGCTTTTCTGAGAGAGCAACTAAGGGTTTCTCCGTAGAAAATCTTCTACTCCTGAATAATTGCTTCTGTTCTTTTTGGTTGTGATTTTTCTTTTTCATGCGGATGGAACCAGTTTCATAGAAATGATCATGAACTCTTGTGAACTTTTTCAGATGACAACACTCATCTTGAAGTGAAGTATAAATTCTCGGCGTACTGCTGAAGGAAAAATGTCTTGGCAAACTGCAGGACTATCCATTTCATCTCAAGTTCAGAAATCAATATTAGGTTGAAAATCAAAGCTATTTTTAATAGGGTGACAAAAATCTTTTCTTCAGAAACAAAATGGCGTATATATAATATGACTTGAAGCATTTTAATTTCTCACAATTCGCAATTCATAAATGACGCTTCTGATGGAACACAGTGTAAGCATGTCCATTGTCCAAAGCAATAGGAATAATCAAATAAATGTCATTTTTTCATGTCTGAGGATTAATTCGTAGACATATTTAAAAAAGATAGAAAAGGGTGCTGCATCAAATGTGTACCCCTATGTTTCCGTGCCTGTTAATTATCGAAGTAAAATTCAACATTTTGAAAAGTACCTCCCTCCCCTCCTTGACGGAATCTTTGATACGTTCTAGAAGAAAATTAGGTTCGATAGTGTGGGTGCGACTGGAAACTTTTCCAAACCATGGTACCGATGTGTCTGTACTGTTTTGCAAACTCAGAAGCTGTTCTGCAATCGGCCTCGCTTGCTGGTTCAAAATAGTCTTATCATCTTCTACGGCATGACTCTGCCGTAAAAAATACAATATCCGTTGCCGTGACCCACTTATATGCAAGATTCTGTCACTCGCTCTAGATCTTATATTCACAGCTATGGCAGGTGGAAATCTTCATCTTCTAAGTCCTGCGATAGATCCGAAAACTGGGAGAAGAGAAAACATCACCCCACCCCGCCTGAGCCATGATGCCTTACCTTCTTACTAACTCACGTGAACAGGGAGACAGTTAAAACAGACAGTAATCAACCCAATCCACCACTTTTATACTCGGTAGATCTTCAATAAAGCTCCAACTTCAAGGTTCCTTCTCTCATTTCTTCAAATACTATTGTCATCAAACACATGTTTGTTGTCCTCAGTTTTACCTTCAAACCAATGCCAAGGCTCTGATTCTAAATTGGTCCTCCTACTAAACTTCTCAGTAATCCTCTCAAGAAAGCCAAAACAGTTCTAACTACAGAGGGTACATATGGCCTCTAACTCATCCTATGTTCCAGGGAAGTTTTACAACACTCACTCAAATTTCAAATCTATCTGCTGAGCACTATAGCTACTTGAGCAAAAGAAAATATCCAATTTCCTTTAGAGTTACAAAGATAATTAACTTCAAAACAACAATCCGATCTGAAGATTTAACAAAATTAGAATTGGATTATCATCTAATTTTTCTAAATAAGATGGAAATTGCAAATTAGAATATTTTCTTTGAATAGTTGTATATGCAGGGGGTAATTTAAAAATATGAACTGATCTTGGAGAGTGCGTAATTACTCGAAATAACCAGTAATCAGTGGAAATTCGAAAGTAGAATATTGGTTAGGATTTTCTTATTTCCTCAATGGTACAACATTAGAATTGGAGACAAAACTAGACACAATTTTGATTTTGAAAGATTAAATTGTGGAAAAAAACCTATCCTTAATGTATATTTCGTTACTTAGCAACAATAATTTAGGTCGTAAAGATGTACCTTTCTTTAAGAGTACTCTTCATGATCAAAGAAAATAAGGTTTAAAGGTTAATATGAGACAGTTTACATCATCACTCTTAATAGTAAATAAAATTCTAATATATAGAATACAATTCTAAAAGTTTATCAAATTTTTTTGTACACACTGTGCGACAGAAGTTTGAAACAACATAGCGATGCTGAGGAAACCATTTGCACTTTTTTGATTTTCAAATCAAAATTTAGTATAAGAAATTTTTGCATGTCTAGTTGCAACAATTTGTGAGTTAAAAATTTTATGATAATTGAAAATATTCGATTTTTTTTTTTCTTCGGACTCAAAATTAAGAACACTGTTAAACTGATTGATATTGTAGTAGCTATATTAATTGTATTATGATTTGTTAATTTGACTGAACTATTTTTTTAATTCGTAGAAAAGTTATATAGCTACACAAAAAATGTTTGAAAATGAAAAAAAAATAAAATCGAAAAATAAAATTAGATTACCTCAGTATACAGGTAAAGCTCTTACAACGGACAATCTTTGAACTGACTTTGTCTACAAAGGACAAAAATATATACTGAGCGTTCTAAGAGCTTTACCTGTATATTTTTTGAGCAATTCTTATATTTTGTTTGCAACAGATTAACGAAAAAACAATCTGACTATGAAAAATAATCGGACACGCTTTGGTTTGATTTCTAGTTAGAATTATTGAAAATTTAAAGGTAAGGCTCCAATAATAACCTGACAATAATAGGCTCCAACGGTTATATTTAAAGTGTAATTCGATGTTGCTCTTTCAACAAAACATTGTTTATTTGGTTTTAACCCTTTGCCTCCAGACGGCAAAGAGAGGTGCCACTTCATGAATTTTTTACAAGTGAATGCAATGTTTTGCTATCGAATCCGCCGAAGGGTAGTGCCACCTTATGGTGTAATTCTTGGGTTTATTTGGCTATTCTGGCTCAAATGTGAACACAAAGGCAATATGTATTTTGTAAATTGAAGAAGTGAGGCAAATTTAATATAGTAATAATTTTTTTTTCAATATTTACTCACTGTGTTGAAACACTACCTGAATGTTAGTAATTCCCTACAAATAGAGAGGATTCTACCCCATGTTATAGAGTATGTCAGTTAAAAAGCCAATTAAGTGACTAACATTTCAAATGGTTAAAACTCAGATATATGTAACTGGCTTAAAATTTTGAATGAATTCTTATGTTCCCATGTTAATTTTGGCTTGGAATCTTCAAAAATGAACCAAAAATTGGATTACAGTTTGCCAGCCTCTGAAACATGGATCCTATTTAATCCTTGGATTCTAGTCCTACATACTGCACCTAAAGACTCACTTGTCCCCAAGCTAACATGACTGACTTTGTCTAACACCGCATTGAAGTTCAGCTTCATCTACACGCCTCAACACACTAATCAATGAATAAACTATCCCTGGTCCCACAAGAAATTACTTACCAGTCTCCTGAGCTTGTCATAGCATGGCTTACGTCTGTGAACCGGTTGCTGCTTTGGAAAGTCCTCTAATCTAAGGAAAAAACATTTGTGAATTGTAGATCATTTTTAAAGTGAACTAGAAGTATGGTTGTATAAATATGCAGAAATTTTTCAATTAATGTAGATTCCTATTTGTGATTCATCAATCATTTCATTATTATACCTATTAAAGTTTCATAATCTAGTAGCTACCTGAAGAATAACTAACTACATATTTTGCATGGCATTACTCAACTACAAACTATTCACTGATAATTTCCCTTCATTTTCCTCTAAATCAACTCACTCTGCTCCGATTTTCCTCTTGAGTGTCACCAGTTTCCTCAAATCAGAAGAATTATCGAGATGTTCAAAAGGCCTCACCTTGTCAGCATTTAATTCTCTTTTAACAGTTGCATCTGTGTCTTCATTCCCAACTATGAGACTCACTGCTACATGAAGCATAAGGCTGCACTGCTGGTTACACTCATTACCTTCATATCAATAAAAAAAGAAAAACGTAAAGAAACGCCTATAGCTACATCCTAGTAAATTTCTTTTACTTTCATAGTCACATTTCCTTCTTTCCTACAATTCAAATAAAAAAAGACATTCCACAAAGATTAACTGCTTCCTAAGTTTAGCTAATTGAAGATGATAAAAACTATTCTATGAACATTATCATGAGCTGATGAACTAATAAAAATTTAATATCTAGAGATGGTTATAGAGCATAAATTAAAAACAAGAAGAGTTGTAAAAATAGATCAGAAGTAACAAGTAGTTCTGTAATTATTAATGAAAAAGAGTGACGGGAAAATGGAAAACTTTTAAATTGACAATATTTCAAACTTTGGCAAATTTTCATTAGCTATATTGAATATTTTAGGATTCAATTTGTATGATATCTCTATCTAAAATATTTAGATAATATTAGACACTGACCATCAAAAGTTTGTTTGTGAAGATATTTTGCAGCATTTATGTCATCTTCAGATTCATCTTCACTGCTGTTTGCATACCAAGAGTTAATGAAGTGACTGCAACATCTCTTGTTCTCCTTCCATTTGTATCTATAATTTAGCAACAGACATAAGCAACAGAATCAAAATATAAATTGGGAAACTAACTCAAAAGTGAATTTTTATACTCACGCAATCTGTAAAAGTGTTCCAGTTCTACATTTAATGGGATCTTTGGTGAGAAGTTGAATGTTTTGAACCTGTGAATTCACTCTCTCATACTCCACTACTAGATCATCTAGCAAAAATCCAAGATCCTAAGAAATAGGAGAAAAATTCCACAATGAGATTTTATTGAAAAAATGAATCAGTTATAAGAGATGGGAACAGTTATAGTGATTTTATGTTTAAATTTTAGAGGTAGATTCCCTATTGTTTACTTTATACTAAAGAATTGTAATTATATAACTAATCACAAAAGTATTAGCTACTTTAATATAAAATGCATGAGCTGATTACCAGCCAATATCTGCAAGACAAACCTTCCAATGTTCCAGAGTCATCCATTTATCAGTTTTCTCATTTTCTGAGACTATGTCTGTTGTCAAAGCAGAGAGTCTTAGAGGTACGGGATGAACTTCTGTGACTAACAGACTGCCATCATTGACCTAACAAGAGAAGAAATTGAACTATAATACATCCATCTCATGATAACTTGCTCATAGTACACAAATATTTGAAAATAAGAGGCTGAGTAATTCACTCTCAACTATTTATGTAAAAATGCAAGGTGGTTTGATTTAAACCAATTGGTTTAAACCATGGTTTTAAAAACCATGATTAATTTGGTTTCTATAGTTTATTTGGTTCTTAGCAACTCTAAAATCATTATTAATTTATTAATCATCAATATTATAATTATACCATTAAAAATAGTTTTATTAAATCATTTAAATATATAAATACATTATGTAGCTATAGAAAAAAATAATAAGTTAATCTTAATATTGTAATTTTTTTAATGGAAGACGTTAAAGTAGGTACAGCTAAGGAATCTGACTCTAGCACACGCCCATGAGAAGGGCCTCAAAGCTCTGTAAAAAAAGTATGAAGGAGGAGAGAATGAGACACTTCCACAGTAGAGGAAGATGGTATTTTCCCCAAATTAAATTAGCTACAATGAAGGTAACACACACCACCACAATATCCAACAAAGAAATATAGCAATTTCATTATAGTATAGAAAGATAGAGAGGAGGAGGCATGTTTGGAAATAAATAAAATAAAATTAATAACTCACCTTCAAATATTCTATATATTTTCCAATAATTCTCATAGTTCATAGGTATAGTTATACAATATTTAGCAGAGGCTTATTTAGTATCTGTAAACAATTTAAGATATAATTACTTCCTAGCTAATGTTCAGAAAGAGAAAATTGAAAGACAAAGTTGCCATATTGGTAGCAGATTTCAGAGCCAAATACAATTACTTTGAAATTCTTAAAATATAATCAAATAATAAATGCCATAAATCCAAAAAGTCTTCAGAAAGATGGATGAAAGAACTTACAACCTAGTTAACCTGTTGATGCATGGAGGGGTCTATAGGACCCCAACTGAATTTTGACCTCAAATAACTAGGTATAACTAATGCGTATAGCTACTTGAAGATGGCATTGTGACTTTTCTCAAATGACCATAAGTTATGTTTAGGGTCAGTCACTTCAGATATATAATGTATGATCATAGCTTATTTGAAGGTTTTACTATTCATGCGTAACTGAAGTCAAAATGAACCCACTCTTTATTAAAATATTAATGTATATCAAAAAGTATTCTATCAGACATCCTACTATAAAATATCTGATAGTCTAAGAAATTCTTTCATTCAGAGGGAGCTAATATCAAGCAACAAATCTGATCAAGTTTCAACAATGCCATCTGATCTCGCTGTCAGAGATTATCACAACATCAGTAGTGCTCGGACACTGGTGACTTTCATATTGTTCAAAATGAATTAGGTACTTGCTTTCTCTTTGTGTAGCAATAGGTCTGAATATATGAATTTCTTTTATATTTTGATTACAAAGAAAATTATGGTGGTCAAAGGGACCAGGGGTTAACACCACACCCATCACCATGCAGATTTGTTTGAAAAAATATCATACACCCTCAGGTTAATTTAGTTAAACATTAGAAATTAACTATGATTAACAGATAGAAAATCATGGAACATTGCCTGGTTGCAACTGGAATTATTAATGCAAAGAGTGGAACTAAGGAGTTGTGAGGCAATTAGACTATTGAACTGGTCATTAGACACAAACTGGACTATTATGCAACAAATACAATCATTCTGCAGTGGAGCAGTTGCCAGTGTAAATAATTCAATACCTGTAATGGAAATATTAATTAGGTAGGAATGGTAACCCAAAGCAGGCAATAGTATTTTAAGTTGACATGCACTAGTCTACAGTTATATTTAAAATATAGGCAGATATGCATGTTAAGAATTGTTGAAGCTCCCACATTGTTGATAAACTCTAGGCTAGTGTTTGCCATCTCTAAATTGTGCTGCTTTGTGCTGGGTTAATGTCACTAATAAACGAAGTATTTCTATTTCAGGTAGCTATTTAACACCTTGAATTATTTACACTTGCATCCTACTACCACATTTAAGATATTTCAAAACAGAAATTTTAATTTCTGGTGAACTTTCTTCCATTTAAAATATTCCGGCCAAGTTGGTGTATTTTAAGTTATTTATTTATAGTTTAGTATTAATTTTTTGTGGCTAAATTAGGGAAATATTCAACAGTATCTAAAAGCTGAGCGGCGCAGCACAGTATGGCACACAATAGTAAGCGCACCACTGTACATTCTTTCAAATGGCCTCTCATCATACCTAATTATATGAATGGCCGTTATGTAGTTTGTTGTATTTGCTAGTTTGTTGTACTTGTGGTGTGTAAACACCATGCTCACAATCTTTTAATAAAGTAGTTAGATTCTCTTGCATATGATAATAATAAATTAATGTCTCGTCATCTATGATCATGTTCAAGTTATTTATAGAATTATATTGACGACGTCACCTAATGACGCAATGGAATTATAAGGTAGTTTCATCTTAATTTTGAGAGCGGCAAAGTAAACCTAAGTATGCAGATAGTGTTTATGGTGCCTTTTTATAAGTTTTACTTCAGTTCTTCCCCAAAACTACATTCAGTAAGTGTTTTCAATTTTATATACCTCTTTAAAAGTCTTGAGATATTTCCCAATAGTTAGTTTGTATAAATAGGTTCACTTCAGCTTTCATTCTGTGTTTAGATATTGTTTCAATCTATTATTAGGGTGATACACAGATACTCATTTCTCTGCGAGTGTCAGAGTGTGTAGCTGCTTGCCATTTCACATATAAGGTTTTAATGATCTCAGATTTAATTAGTTTTTAGCAATTGCAGAGAAGTAGGTAGTGTTTGTCTAGACTGTATGATGTTTAATAATTTAGTGTACCAAATTTCCTTTCATGATAGAGTTGCTTCTAATTTTGTTCCTTTTATCTATAGTTCTTCCCAATTATTATAGTCCTTTTATTTTTAGTTTTATAGATTAATATTTTCATGTTTATAGAAATGTTTTAAAACTATTTTATTAGCATCCTTATGAGAGTTCTTTTAGCCTGCAGGCACGTGGTCATGTAGAATCATTAAATCGTCACATGTCAATTTATGGAGATAAGAGAATAAAAACAACAGTACAAAAGTTTAGTACCCTGTCACTACAATATTGCATACTTCATGATTGGTTAATGACCTGGCAGGGGGATTGGAGGGCAGCACACCCCGCTATACATCTATAAACTGATAAGTTTATCTGGTAAATTCCTATATAATGACAGCCTTCTATACCTTCTTCCTAGTTAATGATTGAGTTTTACAGAATATTAAGTTATGTAGAATATTAGGTTAAACAATTAAATAATGTTAATATGACTTTATTATATAAATAATAATAAATAACAAGAAAAACAATTGAATAATACTCTTAATACATATTCTCTCCAAGCAAAAACATAACTTTTGAGTGTTTTTTTTCACTTTTCTATAGTTCCTCAATATTTCCAAAAAGCGTGAATAACACTGTTTCAATTTTTAAATCTTTTGATGAACATAACCCTGTGGAAATGATCTTCATAATCTATTTTCTGACCCATTTTGGCACAATGAAATGAAATTTAATTGGACTTTTTGAGTTACATTTATATAGTATCGTGTCTTAACTTGGATATGCCAATGTATAAAAGGCTGTCATTAACTAGAAAAGTTTTCATAATAGATAAAAGGCTGTGATTATCTAGGAATTTACTATTTTTTTTCATACATCAGATCGAAAGTGTTACCGTTTTCATTCCTAACTATGAGACTCACTGCTACATGGAGCATAAGGCTGCACTGCTGGTTAGACTCAGCACCTTCATATTAATAAAAAAAGAAAAATGAAGAAAATGTAAAGAAACGCCTATACATCATAGTAAATTTCTTTTACTTTCATATTCACATTCATATTCCTTCTTTCCTACAATTCAAATAAAGACATTCCACAAAGATTAACTGCTTCCTAAGTTTAGCTAATTGAAGATGATAAAAACTATTCTATGACCATTATCATTAGCTGATGAACTAATAAAAATTTAATATCTAGAGATGGTTATAGAGCATAAATTAAAAACAAGAAGAGTTGTAAAAATAGATCAGAAGTAACAAGTAGTTCTGTAATTATTAATGAAAAAGAGTGATGGGAAAATGGAAAACTTTTAAATTGACAATATTTCGAACTTCGGCAAATTTTCATTAGCTATATTGAATATATTAGGATTCAATTTGTATGATATCTCTATTAAATATTTAGATAATATTAGACACTGACCATCAAAAGTTTGTTTGTGAAGATATTTTGCAGCATTTATGTCATCTTCAGATTCATCTTCACTGCTGCTTGCATACCAAGAGTTAATGAAGTGACTGCAACATCTCTTGTTCTCCTTCCATTTGCATCTAACTGTGATTATCTAGGAATTTACTATTTTTTTCATACATCAGATCGAGAGTGTTACCGTTTTCAAGATAAATTTTATTTTCTATTACTTTTTCAGGGGGAGACTTTCATAAATTTAAGAATCTCAATCAAAGAATTAAACTGGAAAGTATAAACATAGGATTCAGGTAACATCGGTTATAAATCTTCATTCAAATTAACTCGCCATGCTATCATCCAATTGTCGATAGAACACAAAATGGTGCGCCGTACTAGGGTAGCCTGATGGGTGCATCAAGGGGTGGTGCGCCGCTCAGCTTTTAGATACATATCAAACTATTAGAAAATCAGCCAAACTATTGAAAATATGTTGGTGGATTTTTACAGCTTTTGAACAAAATCCAAATACAGACTGGGATGCTTCCATTGGAATTTTGGCCTATATTTATATTTTGAAGAGCTTAGAACAATAGTAGATACAGTACTATTAATTTTTTATTTGCAAATGATATAATTTAATCTCAGTGTGGAAAAGTGAAATTCTAACAGAGGTACTCATGGATCATTATCATCATTATATGGCTAGACTGCAGAATATGGAACATTTTTCCAAGACTCTCAGAGACAAATCTGAGTCCAATAATTTTCAAATATTAGAATAATTAGATCTCTGCGGGAGATCATAGATTAATTCCTCTATAACAATTAATTTATCTGCAAGAGATTCTGAATCTACTGCCGAGAGTCAGCGAGTAAATCACTCTCGAGTCTCAAATTTAAATCTCTGAAAGTCACTGTCAGGAGACAGTGACACATTATGCAGAATCATTTCTGATGGCAGTCCAGAGTTCCTGAAGTATAAAACAGTGGTTACTGTTCATTAATCCGACGCCCCAATAGTCAGACACCCCAATACTCCGACGCCCCAATACTCCGACGCGTCGACGCCCCAATAGTCAAGACACTTTTGTAATTTATTACCAATCTAACATAAAATATTGGTATATCGGGGAGCGTGCCACCACCCGAACACCCCCCACCAGGTCATTAAACAATCATGAAGTGTGCAGTTCAACGAACTAGCGGATACAAGTTACAACAAACTACATTAAATGATGAAATAAAGTGATGGATTGTATCATAAATTACTATTAGAAATAAAGTAAAAATAAAAGAGTATATACCTAATATAAAATTTTAAAAATGAAAGAAATGAGAAATAAATTTATTATTTAGATGAGTTATTAATTGAGTATACCTATTTAATCATATTTTTTATTTTAATCAAAAAATAAAAATAACACAGAGAGATGGTACTGTCAAACTATTGGGGCGTCAGACTATTCCAACAGTATCTAAAAGCTGAGCGGCGCACCACATTATGGTGCACTACAAGACGGCGCACCACTGTACTTTCTATTGATGACCTCAAAGTGAAAAACTATTATGTAGTTTGTTGTATCCTCTAGTTTGTTGTTCTGCACACTTCATGATTGTTTAATGACCTGGCAGGGGGGTTCGGGGGGTGGCACGCCCCCCTATACATCTACCTAACGCCTAACTGATAAGTTTTTATTTACACCTCAGACTGAAAGTTTACAATAGTTACCCCATAAAATTACAATTACAGTTTTCAGTGATGAATTTTATTTTCTATTCCAAATTAAACATCTCAATCAAATAATTAAACTGTGTAGTATCGAAGTAAAATTGTATGTCTCAAACTCACCATTTGTCTCTCCAGCTCTCTCCAAAATTCAACAAATTCTCTCCAAAATGATCAAATTATCAATAATTCTCTCCAAAATAACATTGTAGCATAGGAGAAAAATAGAAAAAACTCGCCATTTGCAATTGAAGGGCTCAAAATAACTGTCACAAACTCGCCATTTTGGACATACTTTATTACTTGGTCAGTAGTATAACCATTGGATTCAGGTATCGTCAGGCGTCAGACATAAATTTAATACAACAATTACCTATCAAATTCACTCCATTTATCATTAATCTGTATTCAAATTACCTATCTAATAGAATGTACAGTGGTGCGCCGTAATCTGGTGCGCCGTACTGGTGTGCGCCGCTCAGCTTTTAGATACGTATCGACTATTCAGAAGTCCCTTAAAGCAGTTAATGTACCAATTATATTTATGCCTTTATGGTAATATATTTGAAATCTAGTCTGCAAAGCGCGTCCATGTCACCAAAGATCTTTGGACTTTTGGAGACTACATTTGAGGGAAAATTCATCAAAACAAGATCTTGGTGACTATTTTCTAATTAATATTTAATTCCTATGTTGACATGTTATTATTGGAGACATTTTGAAGAAATTTCGTCATTTTGGAGACAAATTTGAAAAATTTTGGAGACTAATAATTGTCCTGAAATATAAAATCTTGGTGACAGATTTGACACACTTTGCAGACTGGTTTGAAATATATTGTAGGTAGAGGATATTCAAAATATATCCCACATTTTAAGAATGGACTGAGTTTAAGAAAGTTAGCCTATCAAGATGCAAGATAGTATGTTTAATTCAAAATTTCACAAAAATTTGGATACTAGCTAACCAATTTCAAGATCAGAAAAGACCACTTTTTCCATAGTGGCTGAGCGGCGCACCACTGTACTTTCGTGCAATCGTCTCGAGACTCGACGTAAATGACTTATCTATATGTAGGTACCTAGGTAGTTTGTTGTACCTAGGTACAGTTGTACTGCACACTTCCATGATTGTTTTAATTTGTTTAAAGGGGTGGTAAACCTTTGGACAAAGTTTTTCTCTCTTGTTGATAAATCGATGAAGGGACATTAATAATAGAATAAAATGTTTTTATTTTATTTTAAAAATGTTTTTATTTTATTTTTAAATGCCTATTTAAAAAAAAATAATCAATTCGCAAATGCAGCGCCACCTTCTGATCAACCCTGGACTTACATATGTCCATTGTAAACAAAAGATTGAACAAAACAATGATGTACATATGCACGCGATCGTTAAACTACAACTTTTAAACTTAAAGGTCCCCTCCAAGAAAATTTTTTCATTGCTTCAATCAACGAAGCTAGTGTTTCTTTTCATTTTTCTGCAAACCGAATTAAATTTGATAGCATATTTTCAATTTTATATGCTTTTAAAGATTTTTAAATTCAAAACTCTACAATACCTATTCTACTTACGACTTACTAATTTTCAGTCTGAAGAAAATGAATGTACACCATTTGTTTTTATTTTCAAGTAGGCAGTTGGTATAATAAATCCATTTAATATTCGTATAAAGGTATATAGTTGGATAAACTTATTATACCTAGAAATGTTTGTATACTTTAGGAAACAATTAATATTTTAAACGAAGGCCAAAACGCATAGCTAGTTTGTTTACAAAATTCAAATTAGAAATCAAAACAAAGAGTGAACAATCTTCTTTCTCAGCGTCAGGATTGTTCGCTCAATTGTTGCTCAAAGAGAAAGGGTGACAAAAGCCCACCCGACCAAATCCCTAGCGTCAAAAGCCCACACAATAAAAGCCTACAGCGACAAAAGCACACAGCGACAAAAGCTCACACCGACAAAAGCTCACACCGACAAAAGCCTACACCGACGAAAATAAAATTAGTATTCCTGCAATATAAATAATCTATATATGTAAAGTTGGAACGAAGGAAGATGATAGTTTAACGGTTTTCTTCCTACGGAATCATTGTAAATTTGTATTATACCCCAAATTTGGGCGCTGTTATCACAGAACTTAATTTTAAAACACTAGACAATGGAAACTGCGAGCACATATAAATAAATTGTAGGTTGTCGTTGCTTTACTGGAACAAGTTAAATACAATATATAAATAAAGAACTACAAAACATTTCGGTTATTTTACAGTTGTAGGCTAACTATTGGTCCACGGTTTAATAAAGTTCTGCGATAGCAGCGCCCTATTTTGGTGCATAATACAAATTTACAATGATTCCGTAGAAAGAAAACTGTAAAATTATTATTCGTCCAACTTTACTTATATGGATTATTTATATTGCAGAAATACTAATTTTGTTTTCGTCGGTGTGGGCTTTTGTCGTAGGCCTTTTTCGGTGTGGGCTTCTGTCGTGTGAGCTTTTGTCGCTAGGGCTTTTGTCGTGTGGGCTTTTGTCGTTGCCCCGCTCAAAGAGTATTAAAAACTTTAAAATAATATAATAAAATATATTCTGAACTGAATTGTATGCGGTTTGCGGAATAATGATCGTAGACCTTAGTTTTATAAGATTATGTTATAAACTTTTTTTTTACCGGAACCTGGAGAGGGCCTTCAAAAACTTACAGCCTAGTCTCCTAGCTACCACACTACAGACTAGACTACCTAGTTATTAGTATAGTTTTATACTAATTGATTTCGAATAATTGATATTTCTAATTGATAACATTTGATCAAAATTGTAAACAACAATTCCCAGCACCCCTAGCGGTGAACGCTGTCTTGAAACCAAATTATTAATTAATTTTTTTACTGGTGTTAGTTATACAGGGTGGGGCGTAAGTTTGGAAGCAATTTTTCAAACATTAATATAATTCTTAAAAATAAGTTCCTAAGTAGGTGATAGGGTTTGAACTATAGTAGAGACACTACATTATGACGTGACAGTGTTATTTTTTACAAAAATTTAGTCAATTCAAAAATGTCAGACAAAAGAGAAGCCATTATTGCTCTACACCGTGCCGGGAAGTCAGATTCCGTCATTTCAAAGACTCTCTCAATAACGAGATCGACTGTTTGGAAGTGTGTGAAGCGTTTTGACACACTTTGCAAGCTGGTATATTACTAAAATTAGCAGTACAATCTTTGCTAACAATAGCCTTAATTATTAGCAAAGATTTCAGAGTTGTGCTTAAAGAAATACTTACTATAGGCAAAAATAATGCATGCATTCCAATGCACCCAGTAGGCAGTACCTAGTCCTAACCATCAATCTTTTTGGACTATTTTTTTTATAAATTGAAATATATATGGTGAAGAATTTAATCATACAGTCACATATACTAATTAGTAACCTTGGTGACTAACTAGTACAATCAGACATTGAAACTCTGGTTGATTGATAATAGGCTATATTAACTATTAATAATTAAGTTAAGCCTTAAATGTAGGCATTATTACTATTGTTGCTGTAAGCTGGTGTCCCAGTCTGTTTGGTGCACAAAAAACCAATGACTCTACAAAAAGATAAAACAATCTACATATATAATTTCAATAATTATAATATGGCTGATTCACCAATATTCTCTCAAGTAAACCAGTAAAAATTAATTGTAACACAGAAATAAATAGCTGAATATCCACAGACTTTGCTAGAATTATAGAATATTATTTTCAAAGGGGAAAAATTTCACTGATAAGCTGATGGAACTGTGAAATTTACACAGTTGTGGCTGTGGATGGTGTCCATGACATGATGACGCCCACTGCATTGGGTGCACTGAACTCCTTTGACTTTTGGCCATGTTTCAGGATAAGTTAGTTGAATCCAAATACTTGGCTTACATTTCCCAGTCAGTCTACAGATATTTAATTTTTCAGACAATTTCTCTCCCAAAAAATTTCAAATTTCTCTCCAAAGATTTTCAAATTTCTCGCCAAAATGACACAAAATTGCAAAATACTCTCCAATAATTACATGTAAAAATAGAAATTAATTGGAAAATTGTCGACGGATATTGCAGAATGTCAATTCAAGGCCTCATTATTTTCCAGATAAATTTCACAACTTCACCAATCACCCATCTTATGCAGTCAGTCAATTCATGATTTCAAAGGATCATAAACTCAGGTACTAATGTCAAATTAGTTTCAAATTTAGAATTAATTCCTATGTTCCCATCAATGATCATATCCCATATAAATTTTCAGAAATCCTTTGAGATTTAGGTTAAGCATAAGCTCAAAATTGGCAATTGGCCTACAGTTTGGAACTTTGGCGTTTGCCAGCCTCTATTATTCTATAAGATGGGCCTATGGGGGGGATTAAATACACAAATCAGCAAAAAAGCTACCAACATTTTCCCTTAATTTGGCTAATCTTGGCCCCAGTCTGCAGAACATGGGACATTTTTAACATATTCTGTGCAAACAATCCTTAATTTACTCCTATATTCACATGTATTTTACTGAGAACAGAAGCCAAAATAGAGGATTTCTTGGAGAACACGCTACCAGTTCCTGCAGTCTGGTAATCTTCCAACACTTGAAACTTCCAACATTTTTTCTCCTAAAATAAGTAGTTAGTAAATTTAATGGTATTAATGGAATATACTATTATTAATTAGGTAGTAATTACTATATGGGAATATATAGTAAACTGTAAAAGGTACTCTTGGGCCTTTGGCACATATATTGCATAATCATTTCTCCAAAATAAAGTTTCTTGTCATGTCAGAGGACTTTATGCTATATATAATCCTATATTACCAAAAATTTAAACATGGGAAATATTGGAGGACTAGTCATTAGCCAAAATTATGAAAAATTGATGGCATCTTTTCTCCAGATTCTTTAATCTTAGAAAGTCTTAGAATAGTAAAGAGTTCACAGTTCAGTGCACCAAATAGCCTAATAGGTACCTACATGGCTACACCTAGCTTAGCTACTGAGTACAGATTACAGACAAGACTTCATCAACACTAGGTTTAGGTTACAGCAACACTGATAATGTCTAGTGTCTACCAGGAACCTACCTTAAGCTTAAGGTTCAAACTTCAACCTAGCCTCTAGATAATTAATAATTAGGCCCTAATATTTTATAAATTATATCATATTATCAATCAAGCAGAGTAAGTTTGGCTGACATGGTGACAGCCAAATTGACCATGACACTTCATAAAATGCTATTTCGGATAACGGACAGCATATCTAGTACATACCAAGTCAGACCTAACGGTCATAGCCTGGTACCAGGTAGGCTAGGTACTTTACCCGATTGGGCTTGTTGTGATGATAAACATCACTAATGGGAATGCATGAAGTTAGGAGTAACTCTGTTAGAATTTATGTTTTCCAGTCTGGCTTTACCGTACTTACCTATTTGTGTTAGGTAGAAAATTCTCTCTGGCTCTACTACCACTTTTTTATATTGCGATAACATGGGTACCTAATTATAACTCATACGAAGTAGAATTAGTCTGGTTAACAAATTTATGGTACCTATTTAATATTTAACTGGCGGTATATAACAGATTTAGAGTTTCGTTGAACTGACGCAGTGACGCTACATTGCTCTGCTCGCATTGTTCCAATAATGTCGACGCTCGTATAGTTTACGATAACTAATTCTAGGTACCTATAATGGCATTATAATTTTCACCCAGTTACCAAAGTATTTCTCAAAATTTGTACTGGATAATTTTAATCAATGAATAAAATCTGAGGTCGAGTTTCCCAAGAATATTTAAATTATCGGTATCAAGGTCTTTTTAAAAGAACGTTCTGGATAATATATAATCCACTGTGCGGCAAATGGTTTATGATATAGCTACCTACGTCTGGGAGATCTAAAGCGCAAATTAATTTGCAAAATTAATGTATGTTTTATGAAGAAGTTCGTAATATAAACGAAAAGAACTTATATGTCACAGAATATTTATGTAAGGAGTAACTAAAATGAATATACCTACATTTTGTGGTTTTATTGATTCAATGATTTTTATTTTTAATATTACTAAGATAATTTAAAACTCTTTACCTATATGATTTATAAATAATAGTAATAAACAATGGAACGCAACATGTAACTCTATTTTATATTTTTTTACATAGGCCTAGGTACATTTTTGTAGGTACATAGTTTTTTTATATAATTTTTTACATACATTTTTGATATAGGCCTACATTTTTTACATAATTTTTTTACCATAATTTTTTCAAATTAATATTTCTTTAGCTACCAAAAAAAATTTTACATAAATTTTTTTACATAATTTTTTACAAAAAAAATTACATCAATTTTTTTACATTCATTTTTTACATAGTAAGTGGCTGTTATTTGTTTTGTCAACATCGCAGCGACAAATACTTAATAATAATTTGCATGTATAATTATAGTTGTTTTGCCAACATTGTGCCAACACTTGATATCTATCAAGCGGCCGATTGTTGGGTATTGACATCGTGCCGACAAATAATATTAGTCTGTCGGCCGACTGTTGTAAGAACGACGTCCTGCCGACAAATAATATCCATCTGACGGCCGTATGTTGTGTAGCCGACGTTGTGCCGATGTCGAAATGAATCAATTTGCCGATGCACGACGTTGCCATAAGATTACCGATGCACGCCAGCATACGGCCGACGTTGCAATGTTTGCTGGGGAGACTTGACTGATCGTCCAAGAAGTGGTAGACCACGCTCACAACGCACCAAACAACTGATAAAATGTGCCCGAGAGAAGATCAGGAGGAACCCGAAAAGGTCAATACGATTGTTAGCCGAAACAGCTAATGTGAGTCCCAGAACAATGAGAAGAGTTATCAAAGAAGACCTAAAGATGTCCTCTTTCACCCTCCAAAAGAGACAGACTCTGTCAGAAGCTGTAAAGAAAAAGAGATTGGAGAGAAGCAAAGCACTTCTGAGAGAATTGAAGTCTGGCACGGCTGGTGAAATTGTTTGGTCTGACGAAAAAAATTTCACAGTGGAAATGGCTCACAACCGGAGGAATGACAGAATAATTGGTAAAAGTGCAAAACACATACAACCAAAAAACTGTCCACAGAACCATGAAACCTGCTTCAGTAATGGTCTGGGCCGTCGTTTCAGAGATTTGGAGATCTCCTTTAATTTTTGTGGAACAAGGCGCCAAAATCAATGCTAAATGTTATATTGAGAATATTTTGACGCCAATGTTGGAGTCAGCTAAGGATCACTTCGGTAATGACACTCTATGGACATTTCAGCAAGACGGCGCGACTTCACATACTGCAAATGTCACTCAAAACTGGTGCCATGACCATCTTCCACGGTTTTGGTCCAAAGAAATGTGGCCTCCCTACTCCCCAGATGTTAATCCTATGGACTTTTCGGTATGGTCAATTCTTGAATCAAAGGCCTGTGGTAAATTCCATCGCAGTGTGGATGATTTAAAGCGTTCGCTCCAGAGATCTTGGAAGGAAATTTCACAAGAACAGTTGCGTGCCGCAGTAGGAGGAGTTCGGAGGAGATTTGAGGCTGTTATTAAAAACATGGGGGGACATTTTGAATGAATTTATGATTTTTGAATTCTTAAAACCCTTATGTAATAATACATAACTGTAAATTATTAAATATATTTTTCGTTGGATTATAATATGCACTTTCATTTGCTTCCAAACTTACGCCCCACCCTGTATATAAGACGAATAAACTCTCGTGTGTATACAACTAATTACTAACAACATTTTCATTACAAAAATGACTTTTTTTTATAAAGTTTATTGCCCCTTTAATTATACTTTTCACAATTGCATAATATTGCACTAGAGTATTGACCATATACACTGTTATACAGTATATCATTATATGTGCATTACTTGATGTATTGACTATTGACTCTCACACTATATGTTATAAATATGAATAGAGGTCCTTGGTGTTGAAATTTTAGTTAAATGTATTACACACTTGTTATATGTTTAATATTAATTTCCTGTTAGACTAGCTCAGCTATATTAAATTACCTATTGTTTAAATAACCATGTATTACTTTTAATGAGGAACGGACGTAAGGTCTAAAGTCTATCACACTTCCGTCGAGTGTTAAATACCATTGGTTGTAGAACCCTAAGGTAGTCGGTTCTTTACATTACTCAGTGAGAGATGTGTTCCACTCATCTCTCAATAGACTTCTAATTGTATAACATATTTACTCTTTAAATAAACTCTATGTCTTAACGTTGTTAACCCACTGTTATTTAACCTAATTCTAACAGGTTATGGGCCCAGTGAACGATAAGAGTTTATAAATCAAATTATGTTTAAACAAATTAGAAGTTTATAACAGTAATAAATATAAAAACGAAGTGCAGTGAAAAAGTGTTAACCTATATGAAACATATCACTCGAACGCTTGTGTAAGCATATCGTGTTAACGCGCTAATGAGGTCAATTATAATGATTGCTCTAGCGAAAAATGCACTTGTTTTATAATATAATTATTTAGTATTTGTGCGGAAGAGGTGTCAAGAGAGGTCACAAATTACCTTTAAATCTGTGACCTTATCCTTTGGTAAACAGTCTTTCAACAAAAGGTTCTTGCGAACTAAGACTTGTGTTCTGTTCCAATTAAATATTAATAATTATATTCAGTGAAGTTATTCTTATGAATTAGAATAGTTTTAAAACATCAAATTCAGTTAAACAGTAAATCAATTTAACTGCTTTGGTTGTATATGTTTGTTAAGTATTGAATGATAATAAATACTTTCAACAAAAGGTTCTTGCGAACTAAGACTTGTGTTGCTGTTCCAATTGAATATTAATAATTATATTCAGTTATTCTTATGAATTAGAATAATGTTAAAACATCAATTCAGTTAAACAGTAAATCAATTTAACTGCTTTGTTTGTTTATGTTTGTTAAGTATTGAATGATAATAAATACTTTGAAAACATGTCTTCAAATAAGTTACCGGGGATTGTTCCCCTAGACGGAAATAATTACCCTACATGGAGGATACAGATGCAGATGTATCTCTTAAGAGAGAAACTGATGGACTTTGCTGATGGAACTAAACCAGTTCCAATAGATTCCGATTCAACTGATGTTAAATCTGCCTATGCGAATAACAAGAATAAAACTCTTGCTGATATAGTACTATCTATTTCTCCGGATCAATTGTACTTAGTTGGACAACCCACGGATCCACAAGCTGTCTGTACCACTCTTCAAGAAACGTTTCAGAAAAACACGTGGGCTAACAAATTACGTCTGAAGAAAAAGCTCTACAATTTAAAATTGAAGTCTCCAGAACTACTAGACTCTCATTTGAAAGAACTAACTGAAGTTTTTCAAGAGCTTGCCTTGTTAAATCAAGTGATCAGTGAAGAGGATAAAGTTATTTGTCTCCTGTCATCACTACCAGGGCCGTTTGAAGTGCTTGTCACCGCACTTGAAGCTCAGACAGACATCCCTAACTGGATTACCGTAGCTGACACACTCCGGAGAGAAGCTGAAAAGTTGAGTATTAAATCCAATAATGCATTAGCATTATCCAATACTCAGAATTATGCTGGAGTAAATAAACAGTCCATCATTTGCCATTTCTGCAAAAAGATGGGACACCTGAAAAAAGACTGCTTTAAATTTAAACGGTCTTCTCAAACTAACCGAACTCAAAACCAGCCAAATGTTGTAAATGTAAGTCATATAGAACTAAATCACACAATGTATGCTAATGATATCGCTCTTTGTAACAAATATGCCGACAGTAATATTTGGATAATAGATTCAGGCTCTTCATCACACATGAGTGGTGATAAAAATTAATGTAAAGATTTTGCAAATATTAGCAAACCTATCAATGTTAAAGTAGGAAATGGAGATGTCTTACAAGCTATTTCACTAGGAAATGTTTCTGTTATTGTGAATATACCAGGTGGTGGAAGTAGAACATGTAAAATAAATGATGTACTATACGTGCCAAATCTAGCGTTTAATCTACTATCAGTGTCAAAAATGACAAGTAATAATAAATCTATTATTTTTGAAGATGATAAATGTAAAATTTTGAACGAAAATAAAGAGTTAATTGCTGAGGCTAACTGTGTGGGTCAACTCTATTATCTTAATACTTTAGTTCATAAAGCTGCAGTAACTGTTGATCAACATAAAGTAAACATTCTATGGCACAGAAGGCTCGGTCATATAGGTAACGACAACTTGACTAAAATGATCCGAACTAAATCAGTAAATGGTCTGGATAGTAAATTAAAAACTATAGAAGGCGTGTGTGAACACTGCTGTAATGGGAAAATGCATAAAATACCTTTTCTACAAGCATTAAGAAAAATTGTAAACCTCTTGATTTAATCCACACAGATGTCTGTGGGAAAATTACTCCCACTTCCAGGGGTAATAATTCATATTTTCTGACCTTTATTGATCATGCTACTCGATACTCCTGGATATATGTTATTTCACATAAGAGTGATGTGTTTCAGAAGTTTTTGGAATGGAAAGCTATGGTTGAAAATATTTATGAAAGGAAAATTAAAACCTTGCAGTCAGATAATGAAGGAGAATATACCTCAAATAAGTTTGAATCATATTTACGAAATGAAGGTATAATTCACCAGAAATCCATTCCTAAAACTCCTGAACAAAATGGGTTAGCTGAAAGATTTAATAGAACTATTATGGAAAAAGTTAGATGTATGTTATCTGATTCAGGAATTGATAAGGAATTCTGGGGTGAAGCACTATATACTGCAAATTATCTAAATAATAGATGCATTAATTCATTTTTAGTAAAGAAAACTCCATATGAAGCTTTAAATCTTAGAAAACCCAACGTTAGCCATATAAAAGTTTTTGGATGCACAGGGTACGCACATATTTCTCGAGATGAAAGATCAAAGTTAGAAAATAAAGCTACCAAATGTCTGTTTATTGGCTATGGCACAGTTACTAAAGGGTATAAAATGTATGATGTTGAATCTAAAAGAATCTTCTTTTCCAGGAATGTAACCTTTGATGAATCAATTTCATCTAAGATTGAGAGCCCTCAACTGAGTGAGACTCCTACCTCTCCACTGGTGTTCCATTCAGAAGATTCCGAACCTGCTGGACCTGAGAATCAAACTCCTGACGATAATCCTCCAATAATCCTCCCTGAGGCGCAACCTGTACCAGCTATCAGTCCTAATGAGGATCTTAGACGATCGTCTAGAATTCGTCGAGCTCCTATTAGATATGGTAGTTGGGAGTATGATCAGTTTGAGGAGGAGGAGGAGGGTTTATTAGTCAATGGGAATATCAATATCGAACCTAGGTCGGTATCTGAGGCTCTTAATAGCGGTTCTGAATCCTCTAAATGGAAACATGCCATGGAGAGGGAATTAAATGCTTTTGAGAAACATAAAGTTTTTGAACTCGTAAAACCTACCTCAGATTTAAACATAATTAAATCTAAATGGGTGTTTAAAAGAAAAAAGGGATCTGATGGTAGAGTGGTTTCATATAAAGCTAGATTAGTCGCTCAGGGTTTTTTACAGAGACCTGGAATCGACTATGATGAAATTTTTGCTCCTGTAGTGAGATTTGAATAGGTGCGAACCATGTTATCTTTAGCAGCTAACCAAAAATTATTTGTACATCACTTGGATGTAAATTCTGCCTTTTTGAATGGGGATCTTAAAGAAAATGTTTATATTAGACAGAGCCTCCTGGCTATGCTATTCCAGGAAAAGAAGATTTAGTATGTAAACTTAATAAATCTATGTATGGATTAAAACAATCACCCAAATGTTGGAATGATGCGTTGGATGCATATCTTAAATCCTTAGGATTTATTCAGTCCTCTTGTGACTCATGTATATATGTTAAATTAATCAATAACTCTCCATGCTTCATTTCTGTGTATGTAGATGATATTATTGTAGCATGTAAGAACTATGATGATCTGACTAAAATCAAGATTGATTTAAGTGCTAAATTTGAGATGAAAGACTTAGGAAAATTATCCTATTTCTTAGGCATAAAAATCGTACAAGACGAAAATAAAATAGCCCTAAATCAATCTTCATTTGTCAACGAGTTATTAGATAGATTTGAATTCAATAGTTGCAAACCTGTGTCAACCCCTGCTGATGTTAATTCCCATTTGGAACCAACTACTGATGATTGTGAACTAGTAGATAAAACTAAATATCAGTCAGCTGTAGGTGCCTTACTGTATCTATCTACTAAAACTAGACCGGACATAACTTATGCAGTTGGAAATGTCTCTAAATTTTTTTCAAATCCAAACACTAAGCACTGGTCTGCAATTAAGAGAATATTTAGATACCTAAAGGGCACACCGGATCTTGGCATTACATATGGTAATGAAGATTCTGAGTTGATAGGTTATTCTGATGCCGACTGGGCAGGAAACAGAGTTGATAGGAAAAGTACTTCTGGCCAATGCTTTATGTTAAATAATTCCATTATTTCTTGGCGCTCTGTGAAACAGTCATGTGTTGCTTTATCAACGGCTGAAGCTGAATATGTTTCCCTCTCTGGAGCCTCCCAAGAAGCTGTATTTCTAAATAAATTACTATTAGATCTTAAAGTACCAAATAAGAATCCTATAGTTTTGTTTGAGGATAATCAGTCAGCTATTTGTATTGCTAAAAATACTAAAAATCATCCTAGATCGAAACACATTGATATTAAATTTCATTACATTAGAGATCTTGTTGCTTCAAACACAATTAAACTTGTGTATTGCCCCCAGTGAAACTATGCTTGCTGACATATTCACTAAACCGTTGCCTATTGATAGATTTACCAAATTAGTTGAATAAATAGGCATGAAAAATATATAATGTCGTGTGAGGAGGAGTGTTGAAATTTTAGTTAAATGTATTACACACTCGTTATATGTTTAATATTAATTTCCTGTTAGACTAGCTCAGCTATATTAAATTACCTATTGTTTAAATAACCATGTATTACTTTTAATGAGGAACGGACGTAAGGTCTAAAGTCTATCACACTTCCGTCGAGTGTTAAATACCACTGGTTGTAGAACCCTAAGGTAGTCGGTTCTTTACATTACTCAGTGAGAGATGTGTTCCACTCATCTCTCAATAGACTTCTAATTGTATAACATATTTACTCTTTAAATAAACTCTATGTCTTAACGTTGTTAACCCACTGTTATTTAACCTAATTCTAACACTTGGATCATCAGTAAGTTTCAGTTTAGGTCCATGAAAAATGAAATTCTGTGAACCACTGCTATAAAAAGAATCATAACACATATAGCTATCGCAACAGTGAGGATACGATCTATTCAATAATTTAAATGCTCGTTTCTGAAGACATTTTTTTCTTCACGTTTCAGAAGACCTCTTGCCACATTGCATGTACCACTAACACCTCATGCAGACCAATATACAATAACTCAATAAGTCATGTAAGAATATATCAGAGTATAGTAAATCATTTTTAATACAGTATAAGGTGAACAGAAAGAAACACGGTATATTACATTTATACAGAGAATTTAAGTAACCTTGGTAAATAAATAGAGAAGTATATACCAAGTAAGATATTTGAACATCCGAAAATATTTTGAGTGACGTCAACCAGAATATTTTACATTTGTTTTTAAAAAAAATTGTGCTATTATTCAGTTAAATGTGCATTTTCTTGGAACTTAACTAACATAAAATCATTATCACGTTTTACATTCTATTCACTTATAATATCCAATTAATAATCTATAAGAACCGCGTCCGTCTGTCCGTGTGTCACAAAATGGGTTAAAGTCAGTCATTCTATCAACAGCGCTTTATAAAGTTGGTGAGAAATTAACGAAATTAATGAAACATAAATAAATAGACAAATTTGCTGCGGTAAATGCCAAATTATGCATTTTTTTATAATATATTTATTGAATACTAAATGGATGAACAACAGGTACTGTACTAGTACTTATAATATTTGAGAGTTCTCTGTGTGACGCCATTTGTTAACATTCCTAGTTTCTAAAGAATGGATCAACTTCACCGATTTACTACGATTAGTACCTACAACGCTATAAGTATAAATTTCGGAAGTTGGAGGTCGTGACGTCATTCAAGATGGCAGATGTTTCCACCAATCACAGATCGCATAGGCAAGTGAGTGCCAAATTCTAAAATAAAAATGTAAACAAACTGTGATGTAAACATTGATAGATTTCTCATTAGTGAAGCGTGCCGTGTCAGAAAAGCTGATTAACTTCATAACTCTTGATTATTATTCTATAATGGTGTCTAGAATAAAAAGAAAACTTTTTTTAAAACAGTAATTATAAATATAAATAAGATAATGGACACTTAAGATTTTTCAAATTGCATCAACATGACTTCAAATCTTAATCTTGGATTACTGTATGTGTTTAAAATTTGAGTAAAATCGAGTGAAAAACTATTCTCAACCATTATTACCTAAACAGGGAGTGGAGAAAGTCCCCGATCAAATTTTTTTTTTAATTTTTTTTTTGTTTTTGTTTACAAAGACAATATTTTTCCATTAAAAACAAGAAGGATAAAATCTTTACAGAATAGGAAATTCCTTCAGGAACTACGAGTGAGGGGTTGAGTTCCCTGAAGGGGTGGACACGACCCTCTAAAACCTCTCCTTCGCGGCTGAGAGGATGCTGAAGGCATCCCCTCTCTGGATCGCAAGAGCCATTCGCTGTTGGAACCAGGCAGACTCCCTTGGATCATTCGTTGTCTCAACAAGGCGTCTACCTATGAACTTCATGATTAAGGAGGTCGTACTACCGTACGCTCCTGCGGTCTCTATAGCAATTGGCTCAAATATGTATGCCTCTCCAAGGGCGGAGTATTTCTGACGCTTACGGTTCTCCGCAGCCCCGGCAGCTGATCCGGCCTCAACTGCGGAATCGTTGAGGTGTGTCTCGGCAAATGTGTCAACACACATGCAGTCCCAAATCAGACTCTTTCTATTCATGTAAGGAAACACAGTAATACCATCTGGGCGTTTACCATCACCTCTGTCAAGCCCAGGAGGCTCAAGTACTGAAGGGAGTCCTGCTCTCTGAAAAGCCCATTTTACCACATCATTCATTGCTGCATGTCTTGGGTGACGCCCAGAACTGTACCTACAAGACAGGCCATGCAGTCCTCTGACATCCATCCCACTACCACAGCGGCAAGAATGAGGTTTACAAACTCTGGCACCAACTCTGAGAGCAATGGCTAACCTCAGGACCTCTGGATCGAGCTGTGTACCCAATGACGGTATGGGAATCGCGTTCAACCACACTCCAGTTTCATTAAGAGATGTAGATAACAGTCGTGTCCTTGCCACCTGATCAGCTCTAGCCAACAGACTCTCTATTAATGAATGAGTCCGTTTTTTAATTAAAGATGTTATTCATTAACTGAATAAGCAAAGCCATTAGGGAGCGGATAAGGAGGAACCCCAAGCGAAGCATGAGAAAGATGGCTAAGAGTATGGATATCGATGAAAAAAGTGTGAGAACCATCGTCAAAGAAGACCTCAAGTTGTCCCTCTTCAAAATGAAAGGTGCACCGAACTGCGAGTAGAAAGTATTGAGTGAAAAAAAGCGAGTGCGAGTGAAAAAATGCGAGTGCAAGCATAAAACTGCGAGTGATAGTCAAAAAGAGTTATTGTGAGTGAGTATTTTGAGATGCGAGTAGGAATTTCTAAAATTCGAGTAAGAAATTCAAATTACGAGTATGAACTTAAAATGCGAGTAAGAAATTTAAATTGCAAGTACATGCAGGCGTCGTTTTCATTACAAATGATCTTATGAAATTTGTATTTAATGAGAGTCATGTCTCAAACTCTAAACAGTACACGTAGATAAAGAAAATAGAGATAATTGTTGAGACTGATATTGCTAACTTTCTGAAATAAATATCAATATTCATTTCAATAATAATATTCATCATCTAATTATATTCAATTAATCGTCACTATCCAGATGAGATTAATTAGAAAAAGCAATATGAAGAAATATATTTGCATGTGTAAACATAAACATATCTTTATAAATATAGCGACTGAATTCTCTATGATTTAAAGAAAATAGTGCTTTATTAAATAACATTAGTTATACCATTCCTCGTTTGATTATTTGCTTTTTAATGATTCTCTGTCCGTACTATCAGGAAGATATTACACTATATAGGGGAGAACCGGGAGTATTCAGACAGTTTTTGTTAAAAATTGAATAATTCGAAAACTAATTCGAATTTTACTATTTACAGATTTGTGTATGTAGATAAAACATCTTACTTCAATTTGTATTAAGACTGTTTTACAATTTAAACCTTCATTCGAAAGTTATAAGACAAAATGTATGAGGGATTCAAGTGTCCGAATTCTCCTTCCTATAGGGAGACTTCGGACAAGATGTGAGGATGGTTCAGACACCATAAAAATGGATAAAACATTGGAAATGAGTAATTAAACGATAAGATTGAATTCGGATCTACTAATTTAATTGAAATAAACCATAATGACTTGCTATTCACAGTAAAAATTAATTGTATTTGAAATTTTATCAGAATTGTAATGATTGAACATTTTCTCCAACAAAATATAGATAGCTTATGAATAATCACTGTAAAATTATCTTTATATTTAATAGCTATATATTAAAAACAAATGGTATAAATATTTCCTTTTTCTTGGAATTACGGCAAAAGTTAGTAATTAATTACATCTTAAATATTTCATCGAATTTTATAGTCCGTAAGTGTAGATCTTGCAACACCTCAAATTTCAGCAGCTTTTCTGACAGATAAACCTTTTTGGAATTCATCAAATGTTTTTTGAATACTTTCTTTATTACGGCCTTTATCAGTTTTACTTTTATAATGAAAAGGCATGATTACGATCGCCAAACTGTCAAATAAAGACACTAATATCAAAAGTAAAAACTAGTTATATAAAGAAATGCTATTTCAATTAGAATAATTAACTTAAAGTTCTGAATGTCCTTTTCAATAAGAATTACTTCAATAAATCGTAATGGTGGACTGAATTGGACACAGAGGGAAGATTCGGACACCGCCTAACCAACCTAAACAGAAATGTCCGAACCATCCCAATGACACTTCAAAATTAAAAACATCACCATTTTTTTATTTCATTTGTATTATTTTTTTTAACACACCAAACATAACATAAAATATTGATATAATTCATACCTTTGAGATTGAGAATCAGTTTCGTATTCATATAGTCCACAAACGATCTAATTGAATCACGAAAAATTACATCAATATTGAATAAAACAGTAAATTACCTCTCGGGGGGGCGAAATACTATATCTCCGCACTGGATCTTTCAAATAGCTGACGGTTCACACGTCGCACACATTCAATTGCAATAAGCGGTGGATCCAAGAATTATGCACATGTTTAAACGAGTTGTCCAAACCATCTCTCTGAGTGAATGCTCCCGGTTCTCCCCTACACATATACAGAGATGGGCGGGATAGTACTTTCCAGGTACCAAGTTAAAGTACTAAGTAACAAGTAAGTACCGGGTGCTCAATAAAAACCTGACACATTTCAAAGTTTGATAACTTTTAAAATAATCAACATTTTTAAATAAACTAAACTGGAAAATAAAGCTAAGGCTTGGGATTTTACTTTGAGTATACCAGATTTACCATATGCTCTATATATTTGCCAAATTTTTAACCCTGTCAAGTAACTCGAAACCTGCAGGAATGCCTTATTCATCACAGGAAATGAGCTAAATAGTCGAGTTTTATTATCTTGCAAGTTCTCTCGTATTAATGCAGCGAAAATTCAGTTTGCACTTCAATGTGCTTTATGCACCATAAAAAAGAACACAATTAAAAACCTTGTTCAAATCTATTTATTTTCAATCATAATAACGGAGCCTCTGGGAGACCAGTATCAGTGCGCTGAGCGCTCTGAAGCGTCCGTTTTTGAAGACCCTAATAAAAGTTACAGAAAGAGAGTTAAGGCTTTATTAATGAAACCATCATCGATGTTAACAATACTTAAAAAGAGACCTTAAGTTGACTCTTTATACGGTATAACACCTCACACGGCGAATGAGACTATGAAGAAGTTTGAATTGATGTTTAATGAAAGGATCATATCCAAGAGAAGTGACTTCCCATAGTCTCCACGTTCTCCAGCCCTAAGTCCTCTAGACTTTTATTCTCTGGGGATATTGTGAAGAAAAGTGTTTACAAATGTGAACCAGAAAATCTGAGGTAAATTGAGGACTTCGTTCACAACATTCTAAGAGCAACATGTGAAAGTGTCGTTGTCAACATCAAACGCCGGATTACTGAATGCATCGACCGAAATGAAGACCAGATGGAGTATAGAATTTAGTTTGACATTTGTCACATGGTAATGTAAATAAAACTCCCAGTTATTCTCTTCATTTTACTGTTTATTATATGTAAATATGTTGCTTAGTTTTTAAGTTATTAAACTTTGAAATGTGTCAGGTTTTTATTGAGCACCCGGTACTTCAAGTACTACTTGAAATACTTTCTAAAAAGTACTTTGAATAATTACTTTGAAGTAGTTTTTACAAGTACTTGTTACTTCCCAAGTAAAAAGTACCTTGTAAAATACATTTTCTTCCGTTTTAATAAAATGAAAGTCAAACTTACGACGGGATCGCTACAGTTGCTACATTCAAGAGATTCGTTCTATAATCTCGGTAAAATAGAATCTTTTCCCCATCTTTTAGTGTTGTCAAACACTAAAATCTAGAGTTCGAAGAGCCAGAAGAAGTCCGACATGTTGGACATTGTATAATTTTATGTGAAGATGATGTTTATATATTCTGAATTACAATCATGTACATGAGCTATATTGACCAATTGAAGTACAATGCTTATAATTATTTTGTAATTCCTAGATATCGCAACCAATTGTTGCCAAACTCTTTACATAGAAAAGAGTCACTGTGATGATGTACTATCAAGCAAAAGAGTTACTGTGATGATGTACTATCAGAGAAAAGAGTCACTGTGATGTTGTACTATCAAGCAAAAGAGTCACTGTGATGATGTACTAGAAGAGAAAAGAGTCACAATGATGATGTGCCATCAGAGAAAAGAGTTACTGTGATGATGTACTATCAGAGAAAAGAGTCATAGTGATGATGTACTATCAGAGAAAAGAGTCACTGTGATGATGTACTATCAGAGAAAAGAGTCACTGTGATGATGTACTATCAAAGAAAAGAGTTACTGTGATGATGTACTATCAGAGAAAAGTATCAATGTGATGATGAACTATCAGAGAAAAGAGTCACTGTGATGATGTACTATCAGAGAAAAGTATCACTGTGATGATGTACCATCAGAGAAAAGAGTTACTGTGATGATGTACCATCAGAGAAAAGAGTCACTGTGTTGATGTACTATCAGAGAAAAGAGTCACTGTGATGATGTACTATCAGAGGAAAGAGTTACTGTGATGATGTACTATCAGAGAAAATAGTCACTGTGATGATGTACTATCAGAGAAAAGAGTTACTGTGATGATGTACTATCAGAGGAAAGAGACACTGTGATGATGTACTATCAGAGGAAAGAGTCTCTGTGATGATGCACTATCAGAGAAAAAAGTCACTGTGATGATTTACTATCAGAGAAAAGTCACTGTGATGATGTACTATCAGAGAAAAGAGTCACTGTGATGATGTACTATCAGAGAAAAGTCACTGTGATGATGTACTATCAGAGAAAAGAGTCACTGTGATGATGTACTATCAGAGAAAAGAGTCACTGTGATTATGTACTATCAGAGAAAAGAGTCACTGTGATGATGTACTATCAGAGAAAAGAGTCACTGTGATGATGTACTATCAGAGAAATGAGTCACTGTGATGATGTACTATCAGAGAAATGAGTCACTGTGATGATGTACTATCAGAGAAAAGAGTCACTGTGATGATGTACTATCAGAGAAAAGAGTCACTGTGATGATGTACTATCAGAGAAAAGAGTCACTGTGATGATGTACTATCAGAGAAATGAGTCACTGTGATGATGTACTATCAGAGAAAAGAGTCACTGTGATGATGTACTATCAGAGAAAAGTCACTGTGATGATGTACTGTCAGAGAAAAGAGTCACTGTGATGATGTACTATCAGAGAAAAAAGTCACTGTGATTATGTACTATCCTGATACAAACACGCAAACACCTACGCTCACTCCCACCCACACAAGACACGATCACACGCATACAACATCTTAACACTGACATAAGTGCGGAGATTACTGCCTTACAAAAACACAAGTGGCAAAACACATTAGACACCATTAATTTCCGCACTGACGCAAACAAACTTTGGAAACTTGTCAAGGGACTCAACAACAAATACATGGACCAACCTATAACACACGAGTCCCTTACACAAAACAACACTTTACTCACTGACACACAACAGGCGAATGCTCTCAACAAGCACTATGCTTCCACAAGTAGGTTACCCACTCGCCCCGTAGATAGGATTATACTGCGTCGCCTGCACAAAACATGCACTCGAAAGCTCCTCACACCTTTCTTCACCCCGGTAATGGTTACCGAGGCCATCCGGGTTTCCAACAACACTTCCTCCACAGGTCCTGATGGCTTATCAAACAAACATCTAAAACATCTAGGGCCACTTGCCATCAGAGCCTTCACAGACATCTTCAATTTCTCACTACAGAACAATAGTATACCCAACACTTGGAAACTAGCCAAAATCATCCCGATCCTGAAGCCTAACAAACCCCCCACTGAACTGGCGTCATACAGACCTATATCACTCCTCTCCACCCCATCCAAAATACTCGAGAGGCTAGTTCTAAACAACATTTCACCACACATCCCACTATCCCCCTCACAACACGGCTTCAGATCCCAGCAATCCACATCTACTCTTCTTACCCACCTCTCACAGACAACACTCGAAGGCTTGAACTCCAACAAACCTGCGGATAGGACAATATTATAGCTGCCATAGACATCAGTAAAGCTTTCGATACGGTACCTAGACACCTACTCATTAACAAAATACTCAACACACACATCCACGACTCATATAAAAAATGGCTTGCCAATTATCTCTCAGGCCGCTCTGGCAAAAACACTTTACAACGGCAAGTCCTCCAGAACACTTACGGGGTACCGCAGGGCTCTGTAATCTCACCTACACTCTTCAACCTATACCTTCACGACCTCCCTACGCCAACACACACCTCGGTTTACACTCTTTCATACGCAGATGATGTCACCATCATCTCACAACACCCCAAACACGAGACCGCTGCCAACAATTTACAAACATACATCTACTCATTAGAAGACTGGCTAGAAACAAACAGATTAAAGGTCTCCACAAACAAATCTTCTGTCACCTTAGTTACACCCTACACCCTTGAATACAGAACCCATCCAAACATTACACTCAACAACACTCCCCTTCCCATTAACAACACGCCGAAAATCCTTGGAGTTACACTCGACCGCGGCTGGACGTTCAAACACCACATAACTGACATTAACAACAGAGCCAAGCAAAGACTGAACGTCCTCCGCGCACTCACTCACACAACTTACGGACACTCCAAGGAAGACATAACAACACTCTACAAACAGTTCATCAGACCCATCCTCACTTACGCCCACACAGCCTGGTCACCTGACATCTCCAACACCCACCTACAGACACTCCAAAAAACACAAAACACTGCATTCCGCATTGCCACCGGTTGTACACAAACAACACCCACACACCACCTACACACAGAAACACGAGTCCTCCCTCTCACCTCACACATGGACATGAGGGGCACACATTTTTACACTTCCACACTAGACCCCTCACATCCCCTACACTACATGCAAACTGAGAGGAGGACACCACGCACACTACACACCACTCCCTCCACACACTACAGACACCTCTACACCACTCACCCTCCCACACCCGACAACACTTCTCTTCACAAACACATACACACCACTTTCACACAAAGAGCTCTAGCCTCCTCCCTTCCTAACAAACTCCTTGGGTCTAGGCCTCCAGCCATCGACCCTAGTGAGTCGGCCATGTCTCGTCGTGATAGGGTTACCCTATCACGTCTGAGATGTGGCCACCATCCTTCCCTTCCTCACTACACGCACAGGATTGGGAGATCGGACTCTGATCGGTGCGACTTCTGTCAAGCCGATCAGGGCACGATCTCTCACATCCTCACACAATGTCCGTCACTACACCTACACAGGACTACACACAACATACACTCACTGGAGCACCTTTGAACCCATCCTCAGGCAGTTATTAACTTCCTGAGTGATGCGGGTTTCCCTTAGGCCCACACATTCCCACACAGTGCCTCGGGTGGCTGAAACCCGGGGCGCCCCTGGCCGCCCCTCCGTCCCGGCGAGGATGTTGGGGAGGTGATAAAACAACAACAATCAGAGAAAAAAGTCACTGTGATGATGTACTATCAGAGAAAAGAGTCACTGTGATGATGTACTATCAGAGAAAAGAGTCACTGTGATGATGTACTATCGGAGAAAAAAGTCACTGTGATGATGTACTATCAGAGAAAAGAGTCACTGTGATGATGTACTATCAGAGAAAAGAGTCACTGTGATTATGTACTATCAGAGTTAACAGTAAAAATTATTAGTTTTTAAATTGTATAGTAAAACTAGGGTAAGTTCTTAATTATCGGTCAGTACCCCCATTTTCGGACATGTAAGAAAAAACGATAAGGTAATGAATATTTATTTTTTTCTTTTAATTGATATCTATGACACCTGTAGATATCATGGATACCAATTAAAATAAAAATTAAATATGTAATTATTATTATATCGTTTTTTCTTACGTGTCCGAAAATGGGGTACTGACCGATAATTAGAACTTACCCTATTTGGTACTTGAAACTACTTTAAAAAGTACTTGGTACTTGAAACTACTTTAAAAAGTACTTGGTACTTGTACTTGTACTTTGAAAGTACATTTTTAGTTGAGAACTTGGGCAACTACTTCAAATACTTTGATTTACGAGTACGAGTACTTAGTACTTAAGTACTTTTGATGTACTTTTCGCCCATCTCTGCACATACACAGATGTAACACTCTCGCAAACTTCTGTTTTTAGAAATTAATGGAACGCCATCTGAACTTACCGACGCGAACTAGAACAACAGCAATAATTACATTGAATTTAACATTGAATTACCTACTTTTCTCAGTTTGGCAGTAGTTTAACACCAAAGAATAGTGACATATTGCTGATTAATTAAAATTTTGAAATGTTTTAATCAACACCATTGTTGTAATATTTTTATAATATAATGTAGATACAAGTAAGAAAATTTGACACCATATGCTTTATAATGTGTTTGTCAGGTTTTGGAAGGAAAATGTTACAAATGTAGAATACCTATAATTCCAAAAATTGATATAACGAAATATAGAAAACTTGATGCTGTCAAATATTAATACTGATGGAATTATTAATCCTGCAAGAGTTCTAGGCAAAGATGGATTGGTTCAGATTTTCCATGAAATTTTGGCTTACAAATTTGCTTACTGGCTTATTCTTATATTTACATAGGTAATAATTTTTTTTAGTTAGGCCTAGCTAGGTAGCGGGCTAGTTAGGTAGCTATCTAATTAGGTGGGTACTTACTACTTACTAGCACTAGGTAGATAGATAGGTTCTTAACTTAGGCCTACTAGTAAGGTACCTAGAAAATAAGCAGAAATTAATACTATTCTATATTTTGAATGGCTCCAACTTCAGATTTTTAACAGGGCAGGTAGTAGCTAACTACCTAGACTGGTTAGGTTACTTTTCTTTCTTTCTAGTTTAGTTTCATAAGGATATCTGTCCTAGCAGAGACAATGAGCCTATAGTTACTTAGTTAGGTAGTAACATTATTGCCATACGTATGCCTAACCAGGAATCTTTGGGACTTTGGACTATACTTTAAACATTCGAAAAAATATTTCAGATGTAATTTACGAAAATGTTCAATCATTACAATTATGGTAAAATTTCGAATACATTAATTTTTATTACTGTGAATAACAAGTCATGGTTTACTTCAATTAAATTCGTTGATCCGAATTCAATCCTATCTTTTAATTACCCAAATTTCCAATGTTTCAACTATTTTTATGGTGTCCGAATCATGCTCACTGCTTGTTCGAAGTCTTCGAACACTTGAATCACTCATATAACTTTCGAATGAAGGTTTAAAATGTGAAGCAGTCTTAATAAAAATTGAAGAAAATGCTTTATCTACCCACATAAATCATTAAATAGTAAAATTCAAATTAGTTTACGAATTGTTGAGTATTTAACAAAAACTGTCCGAATTATCCCGGTTCTCCCCTATACAAACTTACAATAAACTATTAATTAATTTTTTGATTAAGTAAAATCGAATTCATGAAACTTCACAAAATGGTAATTCAAACGTTTAAAATGATTTTAAAATAGTTTTTAGAGTGATATAGAGTCGATATGGACAACCGACCATTGCTCTTGAACCCCCCAAAAATTGTTGGTACCATTCAACGTTCACACAGAGAACGGTTTTGTTGATACAACAAAAAAAAGTAGGTTTTTGGTTGTATCAACAAAATAAGTTAGTCAGCTATGAGCCATCAAAATAATTTTGTTACAGTAAATATATATTTTTGTTAAGGTTTTTTTGTTATAGTTACACTAGAATTTTTAAGGTTACAGTAACTAGAGCTTATTAGTTATAGTAACATTACAATACTGTTACTTCAAAAAATGTATTTTGTTATGTCAACAAAAAGTATATTTAAAGCAACACAAATAATTTTTTGTAGTAACAAAATCATCTTGTTATTACAACTGAAAAAATAGATTATGCTGTTTCAATTACTATTTATTATTTTATTGCATATAGTGTATATGTAAATTTGGCTGTATATCAATTATTTTAATGTTACAAGTTGTTATATACAAATTAAATGGGAATAAATGAAAATAGATATGCAGTGGTACATTCAGGACTCGAACGACGATCTCCAATCTCCAGTCTGCGGCGCTAACCTATCAGCCATCCTGGACATGGTAGAAGTAGGATTGGAATGAACTATAACCAATATGAAAACATGCAAGCCATTTAAAGAAATTATAGATAAATATTTTTTAATATTCTATTGATACCGTATCTTTTCTTTTTTATAATGACAAGCAATAGAAAATTTAAATTGAATATTTTTAAAATAGCTATCTATTAATATTTATCAATTCCCACCTACCTACCTAGTGTCTTACTAGGTTTTATTAATCAATACCTACATAGTGTGTATCATTACTTACGTAGTTATCATACGTAAATAAGGCTTCAGAATGAATTTGCTGTAGCTAATATGTATCGATTTTTTTACCATTAAGATTTGCCCCAAGACTCAATGCATAACTTTTTCCCGCGTAAACCAGACGAGGGACATCATGCGTGGGACATACGTGGGAATATCGATACAAAATAGCACTCAAGAAATACGTATAAATTTATATATATATATATATATCGATTCTGTACGAATAATGAATACATATTGTGGTAACTTAAAATTCATATGAATCCTAATAACAAAAAGAAATGGCATACAATAATTATTACTAATGACAATATACTATTGTTAATAGTTAAAAATATATCAACAAAAATATAATATTATTGTAGCAAAATTATTATTTATAAAGAGAAAGGTACTTTGTTAAACAATAATGTTATATTTTAACTAAATTTTTCAAGTTACTACTACAAAAACATTTTGTTATAAATAAAAAAAAACATTGAACAATATTTTATTGTTATCATAGCAATATTAAAGTTAATATGAACAAAACTTTTTTAGTACCCTTAACAATATTCCATAACAAAAATTGTTCTGTTAACTTAAAGAAATATTTTGTTGTAGTGAAGAAATCTTTGGACAATATTTTATTGCTGATTTAACTCAATTGATGGTTAATATAACAAAATTTTCCAATTACAATAACCAAATGTTTTCGACAAAATACGTTTTGTAAATTTAACAAAACCGTTCTCTGTGTGTTCAATTGTTCTTCGCTCTTGCTGTTAAATAGGATAAAAAAATCTTCAACTTGATGTATATTTTGATGAATAAAAGTTATTTTACTGTTTAATAAATATAAAAATGTACTTTGAATTATACCTATGTATGACTGATCTTATCTATTTTCCAAAAGTAGGTCATTATTCCCACCACAGTACATAGAATATGTACTGTGATTCCCACTAAATCATTTTACATATGCAACTCCCATTTGTAACAATTTTTGCCCAAAGGTATGTCAATTTAGCGCATTTGTAGCAATTTCCGTCCAAAAGTGACAATCCAGGAATATATATATACATTTTTTTTTTCTGTCAATCTATTTAATACATCTGATATGATCAGTTATATTTCTGTCGCCGACAGTGGAACAAGTGTTAGTGCTGGTTGGTCTATAAAAATAGTTCACTGACAAAAAGTGACTCATTATACATAAGTGATATCAGTGACCACAGACAACTCAATGTTCCGATGTGAATATTTAATTTTTTCTTATTAATATATTATCAAACTCATTTACGAGTCTCGGATGCAAGTATTTTATACTTTGAATTGTATCTATTCCGACGAAGGAATAATGTTTAAATTCTTAACGAAGAAGAGTCAAACCTACCATCGGAGACTATACTATCTTCTCAGATGTTTTAGGTGCTGACAGGAGAGTTCACCGCGCTCAAATCACCGCATGGTAAGTTCACTGCAACTCAATTTACCGTAGCTCAATTATCTGTGTGGTAAATTATAATTCAAGTGATGTGTGTTGCTATACCTTTGGATCAAGGTTAAGAAAAGGTTCGACCACTATATATTAAAATTGATCGAGAACATATTCAAATACTTTGCACATTACGTTTAAAACATTCCTACTATATTCAATTTACTAGTATCTGTGGTAGTAATAAAATGACTATTGAGAATTGTAATTCTTTGTAAAATGGATTTATTTATAGTTTTTAAGTGTAACAGAGAGTTACACTAATGTTTAACGTGTGGATGAGACTCCTTTAAATTTAAACATAATTTATGGTTTCATATATGTGCTATAATGTAAACGATTCCAATACAATGTGCGAAAAAAAACGTGCAAAATACCCCATGGACAAAAACCCCTGTGCAATAAACTTCCGGTCTATATAAATAGCATAATTCATTTTTATTAATATATTAGACATTATTCAATGCGAACCAATAATTATTACATTTTGTTCGAAAATATGAATTTTTTTTGGCAAAATAAGGTATACAGCAAAACCTCGTAGTAGACTAGCCTCTTAGTAGACAAACCTCCTGTTATATAGACCAAGAAATTTTTGAAACTGTACTGGGAAAAACCTCGTACTAGACAAAACACAATTTTTGTCACCTGACAGTTATTCTAGTGTAAATATTACATAGAGTTATAATTACAATAGTGTTTTGAAGATAAATCTCTAAATTTGAATTATGTATTATATTTATTTATGCTGTTTTTGGATTAAACATAGGACCTACGGCAAAATCGGTTTCAGATTATATGGTAGAGTCTGTGCTAAAAAAATTGATATGAAAAGTTTCAAAAAACTAGATACAGTGAAAACTATTATAATTTCATAAAATGATAATTGAATTGAAAAAAAATATTTTATTCATTTTCATTGAAACAAAAAAATTCATACTGTTTCTTAATGCGTTTTCCTTCAAAATTGTTATGTTAGTCACCATTAATTTGGCATTAAAGTTATCATAAATAAATAGAGCTATCGAAATGTTAAAGTCACCGCTTTACTTTTAGAGAAAACGATTCTGGTCTAGTAGGAAACTAATAAAGTGAGTTTCTTACTAGACCAAACAAACTTGGAACGTAACTCTGGTCTACTGCGAGGATTTGCTGTACCTATTTTATAGTAAAAAAGGTGAAGTATACATTTTGTCACTATCAATTACCCCATCCCACTAACCGGACCGCTTACCTAACCTTAGGGGCGCTTATCTCTTATTATTTGTAACATATATTAATTTTATTGATAGAAAAATAATGGAAATTAATAAAAAATGAATTAGGCTATTTATATAGACCGGAGTTTCTTAGCACCGGGTTTTTTTTTGCTGTTTTTTTTTTTGTCCTGGGGGTTTATTGAACGGGGGGGGGGGGGGTGTTACTTAATAGTTACTTTTTTGAGAATTTTAACGTAAGTTGAAACAACTATGACAGAGTGTATTGAAGTAACTCACAAAGACTGTTAATCCAATGTATCTGGTGTATAAATTAACTTACAATGCGAGTTGGCGCAACTTTTTTTAAGTTTAGGAGTGAGTCAAAACGACTGCTCTGTTTTAACCCACGTCAATTCAACTACTTTTAAGTAGTACCTGCAACTCACCACGTAGGTAGGCGCAAAAATAACCCATTCATATGAGTCAAAACAAATCAAATTTGATTTGATTCAACTAATCCTTTCTCTGTGTGCATCTTTTATTACAGATTATATTGTATATTCTAGTATTTCTGGAGTGGTGTTGTGGATTTACAACTTACAGGGCTTATTAATGTAAATTTTCTTCTTATAATTTCTCCATAGGAAGAATTCTATTTGAAATTGAAAGTTTACATTATACTATGCCTCATAATATAAAATTGTGTATGTTCATTAACAAAAATGATTGACATTTCAAAATATATTACCTAAATCTAAACTTCAAAATTTTAACATTCGTTTACAATTAACCAGACATGTATGCTCTAACAGATTCAGCGTTATTAATTTTGAAGGTAGCATGTGACTTTTTTCATAACATGTATAGCGAAAATAAACATAGCCAAAGATAGCACATAGCCAAACATGTATAGCGAAAATAAACATAGCCAAAGATAGCACATAGCCAAACATGTATAGCGAAAATAAACATAGCCAAAGATAGCACATAGCCAAAGATAGCACATAGCCAAAGATAGCACATAGCCAAAGATAGCACATAGCCAAAGATAGCACATAGCCAAAGATAGCACATAGCCAAAGATAGCACATAGCCAAAGATAGCACATAGCCAAAGATAGCACATAGCCAAAGATAGCACATAGCCAAAGATAGCACATAGCCAAAGATAGCACATAGCCAAAGATAGCACATAGCCAAAGATAGCACATAGCCAAAGATAGCACATAGCCAAAGATAGCACATAGCCAAATATAGCACATAGCCAAAGATAGCACATAGCCAAAGATAGCACATAGCCAAAGATACAAATATTTAAAATCACTTCTCGCACTACCGGAATCTCAGTGCCCTAATCTACTAGTTTCGATCAAAGGAATGAGCTCTGTGCGTTCAGACAACGAAGATGTTGCCGTTTTCCACACCAAGAGTTCTCAAGAATTAAGTGCCAAAAACGGTGCCAATGGTTTTGGACGGAAGATATTAAAATAGATGAATTACACTAATTGCTGTACCAGCACTCTATATTGTTAAAATATATTTGACTACAACAGATTTAAGAATAACTCAGAGGATGCATTTTAAGAACGATACAGCAAATTTCCTTATTTTAATCCAACATCGGCAATTAATTATAGATTACCGCCTTCTTTAATGAACAACAAATAATTGGGTTGTTAGATATATGTATAGGAGTATACTGTGCAACCACAGGAAATGAAATTTTAGTCGATGTCTTTTAACTGTGAAATAAGCGTAGAAGATAATGACTAGCTATGCTAACAAGTCGGCATAATGTTCCATTTTCCAATTAGTGCCATCGTTAGAGAAAAATTAGTTGTTTGCAATATCTCCGTCTATATGACGACAACAAAATGAATGAGGTATCTACACTTATGTTATGAAGGGCAGAGATGATGAAAATAACATTTCTAAAGCGACTACTCAACTCCTATAGTCATATTATTATCTATAATATGACTTATATATGTAAGTCTTCCCATCTTGGAAGAACAAAGAAAACGGATGGGAGCAAATTGAATCAAGTGCTGAGAAAATGAGTTTAGATCGACTTCATAGACGGCCACGGTTTCAAAACAAATATCTCAAATTTTTGTGATACCTAAAATATAGGATTAACTTTTATTCTTTTTAAATATTTTCACCATGCTATTTATAAAATAAAAATGATTGGTATTCCATTTTGATGGACTATAGATAACAACTGATTCACAGATGTTTTCAAAAGTAAATTACTATAGACTACAGCTGAAAGTTTTGTGATATATAAAATAAGGTTGAATGCTATTTTTTTTTTTTCTCATCATGCTATATAAAATATATGTGAAATTACCCTTATTTCATTCCAATGGACAAGATAGCAAATGATTTACAGATGTTCGCAAAAAAAAAGGCTAGTCTAAAGATTTCAGAGATTTATTTTCAAACTGTTTCCATACATTAGATACGAGTACTGGGAGAAATACTCGTATAGACAATCTTAATATTAGAAAAATACAATATACGTGAGCTGTAGGGCCCAATAAGTCTGATTACTTCTTGCTGAAAGTTTTGTGAAACATAAAATAAGGTTTAATGTTATTTTTCAAACATTTTCTCATCATGCTATATAAAATATAAGTGAATTTACTCAAATTTCATTTCAATGGATAAGATAGCAAATGATTTACAGGTGTTCTCTAAAGCCAATTACAGTGAACCACCTGAGTTATGAAGTTTTAGTACCTTCATAATTCAGAGCCATTTCTATCTCTGGTAAACTAGATAGTTTTCCATAATTAAAATCATAGAAAATTATGATCATGACTCAATTATTATCTCATATTATTTTCTATAATGTAAACATAGACAACTACTTCATAGAGCAGACCTAGCGCAATCGCATTTCATAATTCAGGTCCCCATTTGTCGAATGCTTCAAAACTCAGAACTTCATTACTCGTGTAGGAGTTTTACTGTATTAGTCTCTAGTTGAGAAGACTTCTCAAACGCAAGATAAAAGCTAGAAAGTAGTACTATATAGATAATATTATTGAGAGAAATTCTTACTTTGCGTATTCTGAGAAGCTAATTTTGAGTATGCTACATGATACAATCCATCTTGCAATTCTTCAGTTTCTGTGCCACACTCAAGCAATTGATAGGTCACTGAGGCCTCGACTTTAGTAGTTTGTACATCATCTCAAAGGTGATCGGAAAACTACCAGTGAGAAAACTCTCAGGCGGAAAACTCCCAATGAGTAAACTCCCAGTGTGGAAAACTCCCAGTGAGAAAACTCCCAGTGTGGAAAACTCCCACTGAGATAACTCCCAGTGAGTAAACTCCCAGTGAGTAAACTCCCAGTGAGTAAACTCCCAGTGTGGAAAACTCCCAGTTAGAAAACTACCAGTATGGAAAACTACCAGTGACTTTAATATTAATTTTTAATATGCATTCAAATTTGTAGTCTAAGTGAAACTTACCAAATAAATCATTATTACAATATAACTTCCAATTCAAATTTAATTATCAAATTACTAAAGAGTTCATGTTAAAATACTCTAAATTACGGAACTGCTAGTTTTTTTAATTACTACTTAATGAATATAACGTTCCCTTGGCTTTACATTACGAATCTGCTTCTATATTTGAAATAGTAAATTTGTTTTTGGTTTATAATTGTATGAAGTGATAATTTATAGAACGATTACTAGTAAAACTTTTAATACTTTATGTAAATACTTATTTGAATAACTTTAAATTACGAAAATTTAAATCTTCCAAGTGAACAAAAGAAAATAAAAACATAGAAGCAGTTTTCATTCAAATCATTAGTATTCTAGACATTTTAATGGAAAAGCTAAATGAACTCCTAAGTAATTTGATAAAAAAAAGTTGATTTTAATTTTTTGTTGATATAATTTATTATTTAGTAAGTTTTTACTAAAACAATCAATTTTAATGCATATTAATAAATTAATATAAAATCATTGGGAGTTTTCTCACTGGGAGTTTTCCGCGTGAGAGTTTTCCCACTGGGAGTTTTCCTAGAACCCATCTCAAGATGGTTTGGTAAAATGTGAAACTCAATCAGGGCAATCTTGCCCAAAACTTTATTCTAATATAGATATAGATAACGGTGCTAGGAAAATTCGTCCACTTAAAATCATCCACGTAAAATTCGTACTTGAAAATTCGTCCACGGAAAATTCATCCACGGAAATTCGTCCATTGAAAATTCGTCCGTTTTCTTAAATTAGGAATGGAAAGAAAGACGTTATTGCGTGTTAACAATGTGTGCCAGATAATTGCAGTCGCATAAAATCTGGTTAGATGAAAAAAACACCTGTATTCAGCAGTTGTAATTGTTGTGAAAAGTTCATTATATGTAACTTATATATTATGTTATATATAATTAAAAATGAAATGAATGAGCAATAGTTGTCAAAAAATTGCTGTTTCATTCGGAGTTCTAGATCCTTTCGCCGAATCGACACTTTCGACGAAAATATGACAATTATTTACCCAAATAAGGTATACTTATTTCAGAGTAAAAAACAGTAAAGTATACATTTTTTCACTATAATACAGGGCAGGGGGTTTTATGCCGCTAACATAACCTTGGGTGAACTATATATCTTCATATGTATAACATTAACTCATCATTAACGCAAACAACATCTTCGGGTGGTAAGAACGCTAAGGCACCAAACATTGTATCTTAAATTAGATTAATTACATTATTTTATATCTATCAATCTTAATGTTTCATTAAACAATCATGGATTATGTATTGTGCAGTACAACAAACTTTATGAGTAGAACTGTGTACTATTACCAGCACACATTAAACTACTCTATATCAAATATATATCATAACATAACATTTTGTTCCATTTAAATTGATTAATTTGCGTTTAATGAACGAGTTTTCCGAGGACGAATTTTCCGTTTCCGACGAATTCTGGTCACGGAACAGTATAGATTTGGCATGGTACTATAATTATGCACAGACACAAACAATGTCGTCAGTGGCGATGATTGAAAATAAACCTTGGTGTGCATTATTTGAAGTAGTATACCTCACATCAGTTGCGTTTCGTCAAGACTATTAATTCCTTCTCCAGTTCCTGATCAAATGTGAAATTCAGCAATAAGAGGTGCTGGAAGCGTTGTTAGTCAAGTCCAATGGATGAAACATTTAGGTTTAACTATACCAGGTGGGATCCCAATATTTGGTGAACTTACCGTAGTTGACGACTCATCAATGGATGTGTGCGTATTGTTTGGAGTAGATATAATCCATTCCCATGACTTCATATACTGGATTTTGGAAAAATGCAGTGTTCTAGCTCGTTTGAAGATTGGAATTTCTATCCTATAAATAATGGAATCCACTCTTCAACTGTTATGGCAGAAGTGGAACAAGATGTATTATTCAGTTTTGACGAAGTAGAAGTCAGTCCTTCGCATCAGTTGTTATCGCCATAAGAAGTATGGACATTGGACAATGCAACAGAGAAACTTTCAAATAAGAAAGCTTTTCCAGCAGTTTAAGTGAAATGTTAACCAGTGGCATCATTGTATTCATAAAAAAAACACATGTCTTATTCATAAAACTACGGTACTGTATTGTTTACAAGTTGTTAGTATATATACTAAACTAATGTGTACCAAATTTCAAGTAAAAATATTGAACATATAATGAGAAATAAATACATAGGTATATAAGACATTGGCAGTACTGAGAGAGCAGACCTGTAATTGGGTGGAGTGTGATCCAATCACAGGTCGCGCAAGTTTGTACTCCATGAAAACGTGGACTGATGTCTGCTTAGACTTAGAGGCTAACCAAACTGTATTTCTACGTAAACACACGTCACCACAGTACAATTAATTTTCTAATTAAAGTGATTTACGCTGTCTTGAAAAAAAGTCTAGGAGGGAACGGAGGATGAAAATTTAATAGAAGATAAAAAGTCAAAGAAGTGTATTTATAAATGGATACTTACACTGACAAGGTTTACTTTGACGAGGAATATTTAGAACAAAGTATACGTCTTGGTAGATCTTCTTCCATCCGTGTCCAGACTCGTTCCTTTTCCCAGAATCTGATAATATAGAAAAATGTTCTTGAAAATTTTGAATAAGAAATAATTGATTTAATTTAGATTGATAGATGACAATTCAATTTAAATTAATTCTGAAAGTTTAATATAATTAAATTAATCTTAATTTTGATGTAATCTTAATTTCTATTGAAGCAAAAATTCTAATTTAAATATCGTAATTTCGAAATTTAAATATTACTTCAAATCTCATTCCAAAGAATGAGAGTCAATCGTAAAGATTTATGAAATGAAATATGTTCGAATTTAAAGAGGAAAGATGAAACTAATCGGGTCAAATTTATAGGTTCACTGAGAGAGTTTATGATACAGTTTGCACCATAAATATTTAAATACCTATAATACTGATGAGTTGGGACACCTATTAATAGCATCGTGGTAGGAATACTAGCTCTCTTGTTCTATGTCTGTGAGAGCATCATGCACGGGGACAGTGTTCTCGAGCTAAATCACGGTGTTTGGCACATCTTCCCTTTGCTGTCTCACTGGGAGAGGCTTAACAGCGATACATATAGTTTTAGGTCACGATGAAGCATATCAATCTAGGTTGTGGCGAAACACATCACTTAGACAGCAAGTATTTTGATGTTATCACAGTGATGGCTAGATTGGAACTGTCTGTATCATCTCGCTTACTCACGAGCTCAAATCTTCAACAGAAATATAAATATTTATAAACAACGGAGAATGTGGAAATATCACTGGACTTGAATTTATGGTGGAAAGAAAGAAAAAAAGAATGAAGGCATACTCGTAAACATGATAATAATATAATATATTCAATTCATCCATATGAAATTCTCAACATCAAGGATTCTTCGAGAACTTCTCTAACTTTCAATTCACAGAAAGAAGTCAAGGGGTGAAAGATCAGGCGATCGAACAGGCGCCATTCAACATCACCGACTATGGAAATCAATTTATGAGGGAACTGATTCTTTAAACTTGTCATGGACAATGTCGACCTGTGGCATTGTGAGCCATCCTATTGGAACCAAAAGACGTTACACAAGTCTTTAGCCGTTAGAAATAGAAAGTTTACCAATATTTGTTCATATTTTTCACCATTACCGGTCACGGCGTTCTTTTGTTCATCGTAACAGGAAGTTACGCCACACAAAACAGTAACACGTGGAGAATGCAGAGATATTCCGGCAATTGCGTGAGGGTTTTCACTAATCCGAATTCGAAAAATTCAAAATAATTCTGTTAAACCTTTTTTCTTTATCTGTAATGGAAAGGAGTTATAACTTTTGGAGTTATACGAGATTCTTTCAGCTCCTGTAACGCTGTGACACCCTGTATATCTTATTACCGTTAAATAAAGTTTGTCTCTCTTCCTTGTTAATCTATTGAATCTAATAGTGAAGGTTGATTGTGAATATATCTTAAATAATTAATTACGAAGTGAATACTCGATCAAGGAATAGTACCTAATTTATTTTACTTTCAGATATTACGTATTCATTTTAAATTTTGTAAAATGTTACAATGTACTAGAAGGTATAAAAGTGAAATAATATTCTTCATTTCATTCATTATCGGCCTTTCAATACCTTTGACGACTTTGAAATGTTTCTCAACTTCATGCCATCGACCAACCAGAGATACAAATACTTATTTCACAGATGTCTATTCGTTCCTTTCTTGGGATGCAAAGTCAGAAGTGAGAGCTGAAGAAAATATCCCCCAAAAAGACAAAAAATTAGTATTTCTGGGATTGCTGACGTCCGATCAGTTTTTAGATAGCAGTGTACCTGATGTTCTGTATATATGGGCGAATAAAATACCCGGTGAAGTAGTATTTTTTGGAAGAGAAAATGCAACAGAAGTAGCTGAGAACACCCCTATGGTTCGTTTGAAAGGAATGGATGACTCCTATTCTTCCCAAGAAAAATCTTTCATGATGTTGAAGTATATGTACGATCACCACCTTAACGATTTCGAGTTTTTCATCCGAGCCGATGACGATGTTTACATCAGGCCAGATAAACTGGAGAAGTTTTTGCGGTCCATCAACAGCTCTGAAACCTTGTACATTGGCAAAAAGGTAAAGGGCTTTGCAGTTGGATCTCATAAATTAAATTCATTAGAAAACGAAATTTTCTGCTTGGATGGACCCGTAGTGATTTTGACTCGTTCAACGTTGGCGAAGGTTGTCAGTTACCTTCCCATGTGTTTCAAGTCGATGCATTCAACACCTGAGGATATCGAAATATGGCACTGTATTAAAAAATACGCTGGTATCACGTGTTCATCGAATTACGAGGTAATTATTTATAATTTATTGGAAATCGAAAATATATTTGAAAAAAAGACACTATATCTAAAAGCCCGGATTTATAGTTCAGACGTAAGTAGTCGATGAAGCTGTAAAAATAGTTCTGGTAGTGGTCCTATAATTGAAAAAAGTGGTCCTATAATCGAAAGAATAGTCGTTATTGTAGCAGAGAGTGTTCTAAACTTTATTCAATTTCTTTGTTCCAGAGTACCTAACCATGCCATTCTTATATGTCATGTTTATTTGTTATAAGTTAATATTTGATTATTATTCGTTTAACTTAGACAACATTCAAGGCAGATATGTATAAAAGATTCTTTCAGTTTTTTTAATTTTAAATTTCTGAATTCAGTTTAATTTATCAATGTTAGTATGTTTTGTTAGTTTGTTTGTTTTCTGTGGAATATTATTTTCAACTCTAGTCTAAATTTGCTTTATAGTCAAAATAGCGTTTTGCAATACGAGCCATTGAACTTTATTTCCATGGTTAATTAACATATCGCTTATAGCATAAGAACTGTAAATCCGGGCTCTACTTATATCTCTTTTCTTATTGATGCATGATTTATGTATAGTTAGCAATCACATGTACGAATTTATTCTGCAGATGGAACACATCTTTATTGATATGCAGTCCACTTCTTCTGTGTTGGAAAAAAATTCGAAGAGATTGCACCAATACATAACCGTAAGCAACAATACAGTCCAAACCCCATTCTAAATGTGCGAGATTTACAACTATATTAACATTTTACAAGAATTGTGAATTGTAAAAACGCATAATTATGATATATTTGAGTATTATAGCGAACCTGATATTTAAATTAATTGATTTCCAATGACTATTTATTATCCATATGATTGTGTGCATGGACAGAGTTTCGAAAGACAAAGTATAGAAAGAGGAAGTATAGAAAGACAGTATAGAAGGTAATAGCATAGAAAGAAAAATATACATATATAAAATTGAAATATATAGAAAAAAGTTGAAATATATAGATATAGAAAAAAACATACCAGAGTATTAAAATTTATCTTTTGTATAAAAAAAAACAATATTTAACTTTAACAAGGTTTGATGGTTGATGAAATGGTCTGATTTTCTCGCAAAAACCTTCACTTTATTGCATCATCTTGATTTTCAGTGTTATTAAGTATAAATTTATTTTCAACGTGATCTTGCTCTAATTTTATTATATATGTAAATTTAAATATTAGGTTGACGATATTGAGTCTAGCTGTGCATCGCTCTGTGCCTCCCTTCAGTTGCTTTAGTGGCACGAGGCAGATCTTCCATGACACTGTTGTAGACACTCCAGTCACCTGTTTGGAAAAAAAGATTTCGTCTATTTCTCCTGAATGGCATTACTTTTAACGAGATAAACCTTAATAAACTATTAAGTAAAAGTTAAATATCAATATCATGTATTCATTGTTTTTTCATCGAAAGGCAAAAGCTATATTCCGTCCGTTTTTATCAGAGTCCATGGAATCAACTTAGTTGAAGACCACAGCCACTGTAATAACAAAATAAAGCTTCTCTATAGTGTCTGCTGTCATAATTTCTTATGTGTTCAATAATGGTCCTAGGCATTATTGATTATGTGATTAATAATGATCTTGGGGCTCAGTTGTCTTGGAGCCCAAATGCCCTGGACTCAATTGTCTTGGGCTCACCTATCAGCGAGCCCAATTGTTGTTTCATAATTGGTTTGGGCCCCAACATTTTTGGGCCTTACAGGCAGTCCACGTACAAGATGCTATTTCAAGTTACGTTTTACAAATGCAATGTATGTTTTTTTATTGAGAAAGGTCTCTCCAATTGTTCAATTCTCCATTCCATCAATTCGATCGCATTTCTATAATTTATAATTTATGACACTCTATGCTTTCTGTATAGACTGTTTCCATAATTTGTCCTTCTAATCTATACTTTGTCTTCTATACTATAGATGTCCTATACTATGTCTTACTATACTTTGTCCTTCTATACTGTGTCTTTCTATTCCAGCTCTATCCTAGTACAGCAAAACTTCATAGTAGACCAGCCCCCTAGTAAACAAACCTTCTATTAGACCAAGAAATTTTGAAGCTGTACTGTAAAAAACCTCGTACTCGACCAAATACATTTTTTGTCACCTGACAGTTATTCTAGTGTAAATATTACAAGGAGTAATAACTACAATACTGTTTTAAAGATAAATCTCTAATTTGAATTATGTATTAGGGGAGAACCGGGAGCATACGGACAGTTTTTGCTAAAAACTGAATAATTTGTAAACTAATTCGATTTTTTCTATTTAAAGATTTCTGTATGTAGATAAATCATCTTACTTCAAATTTATTGAGACTGTTTTACAATTTAAACCTTCATTCGAAAGTTATAAAACAAAATGTAAGAGAGATTCAAGTGTTCGAATGCTCCTTCCTTGAGGGAAACTTCGGACAAGCTGTGAGGACACCGTGAAAATGGTTAAAACATTGGAAATTTGGGTAATTAAACGATAGGATTGAATTAGAATCTACTAATTTAATTGAAATAAACCATAATGACTTGTCATTCACAGTAATAATTCATCGTATTTGAAATTTTATCATAACAATATTATTGTAATGATTGAACATTTTCTCCAACAAAATATAGATAGCCATGAGTAATCACTGTGAATCACTCCGCTTGTGCAAGTGATGAGTTGCGAGTGAGATTAAATTGGAATTCACCAAAATTAGTAAATTATATCTTTAATATTTCATCAAATGTTTAAAGTATAGTCCGTAAGTGTATATCTTGCTACACCTCCATTTTCAGCAGCTTTTCTAACAGAAAAACCTTTTTGGAATTCATGAAATATTTTTTGAATACCTTCTTTATTACGGCCTCTATCAGTTTTCCTTTTATAATGAAAAGGCATGAATACGATCGCCAAACTGTCAAATAAAGACACTAATATAAAAAGTTGCAACTAATCTTATAAACGAATGCTATGTCAATTAAAAAAATTAACTTCAGGTTCAGAATGTCCTTTTTAATAAGAATTACTTCAATAAATTATAATGGTGGACAGAATCGGATACAGAGGGAAGGTTCGGACACCGTCCAAACCAACCTAAACAGAAGTGTCCGATTCATCCCAAATGACACTTCAAAATTAAAAACATCACCATTTTTCGAATTTCATTTGTATTATTTTTTTAACACACCAAACATAACATAAAATATTGATATAATTCATACCTTTGAGATTGAGAATCAGTTTCGTAAATTTCCCCTAGGGGACGAAATAGTACATCTCCGCACTGGATCTTTCAAATAGCTGATGGTTAACACGTTGCACACATTCAGTTGCAATAAGCGGTAGTTCCAGCAATTATAAACATGTTTAAACGAGTTGTCCGAACCGTCCCTCTGTCCGAATGCTCCCAGTTATCCCCTATATTTATTTATGCTGTTCTTAGGATAAAACATAAGGCAGAATCGGTTTCAGATTTGATGGTAGAGTCTGTGATATAAATAAGTTATAGAAAAGTAGATATAGTGAACACTGTTCTAATTTCATAAAATGATAATTTAATTGAAAAAAAATATTATATTCATTTTAATTGAAGCAAAAAAATTCATACTGTTTCTAAATGTGTTTTCCTTCAAAATTGTTATGTTAGTCACCATTAATTTGGCATTAAAGTTATCATAAACAAATAGAGCTATCGAAATATTAAAGTCACCGCTTTACTTTTAGAGAAAACGATGTTAGTCTAGTAGGAAACTAATAAAGTGAGTTTCTTACTAGACCAAACAAACTTGGAACGTAACTCTGGTCTACTACGATGTTTTGCTGTACCTGATTGGCGTCGAATATAAAGAAATATTAAGAAATATATCACAAAAATAGATGAGATATTTCTACGATAATGCACTGACTGTTTTTGATAACTTTGTAATCTCTACGACAATATACCAATTGTTCACCAGGATAATTCAATAAATGGCTTTGAAACTGATGTCATTTCTATTATGAAGGAATTATCATCTCTGGGTCACTCTATGCATATTTCTCTTCCTGTTTTTGATGAAACTCATTTGGGAATTTTCTTCTCCCAGTTGGGTATGATGATGCTATATATATCTATTGTATTATTTAAAGATTGCTAATATCAGTAAAAAAGAAATATAATTCTGTTACAGGTGAGAACACAGAATCAGACTCTGTAAAGCCTAAGAGCGAATATGCTGTTGAACCATATTCTCGCATCGAAAAACAGGAGTTTTCTTCTCTGACTTTGAATCCTCAATTTCATATAAGCTCAGCAAAAATCAATATTATCGTTCAAACAATCTCGAGTATCCTGAATGAAAATGATGAGTCAGTATACATTTTCTTTCGAAACAAGTCAACTCTAAATAGCAAGTTGAATTCCTCTAGTGACATTTGATTTATCCCTCTTGATAGTAGTTGACTGCAACAATTATTTTCACAGGAAAACAAACACTAAATTTAAACCTCAATGGTCGGACAATATTTATTCGAAGTTCAGATCAGGTTCTGGATATCAGCAACAACTTCAATATAGATTTTTGTTCAACACTATAAATGACAAAAATAGGATTTCAGCTTCGGGGAAAACTATTCTTGCTCAAGTAAGAACCAATAAATAAAGAGTACAAGAAAAAATGTGGACTTATCGATCTTTTTATAAGACTATTTATTATTATGACAGATTCAGCTTGGCTCTCTACAAGTTCAAGAATATTCAAAAGTACAATCAAATGTAAAGAAGGTACGTAAGTCGCTTTGATATCAATAATTGTAACTACTGTTCGTGAATCATAAGCTTCTTCTCATCTCTTACAGAATGTTGTCTCTAATGACGAGGTTGTCCACTTCCTTATGCCTCTAGCAGGGAGATATAACATCTTCCAGAGATTTATGAGTAAGATTTATCTAATTGTAAAAATTCATAATCATTTCATTCACAGGAACTTAGAAATAATGCACTTTAATATCCATGAAATACAATCACTAGAGTTATTCGAATTTTATATAAGAATCCCTTCATTTTTTCAGTTATAACCCATATTTTTAACTGATGGGAATTTGGCTGAGCTTTAATTTGGTTCTAAAGTTTCAAATTCTTTTTTATAAATAGTTTTATATATAATTAATCAGCTGTATGTTTTATTTTTAAAGAGAAATTAAAACATTCAGAAAATTGTCCGTCTTGAATTACGGCATTGAACACTTGAACATCATATTTTACTGAAATTCATATTTTTTTGTTTTCTAAACTATAATAAGTTTTTTTGAGTAGTATTTTTTCACTAAATCGAAATATGGTGGCATTCATTGAATGCCAAAATCCTGCTATAAATGAATGTGTATTAGTTCTTTAAAGCTGTAAATTAGTAAACTAAACAGAGATTTGACTATTGAACTCATTCCTCTCTGTTTCCAAGTAACTCATTCCAAGCTACCTAAGTAGCTATTTTCTCTTGTTACAGAACTGTTTGTTACTATAATAATTGTTTGTTACAATTATACTACAATTGATTGTTTATTATTAGAGCCCGGACTTTTAGGACCTATAAAAAAGGCAATTTAGGACATGAAAAAAGGCATTTTAGGACCTAAAAAAAGGCATTTAAGGACCTAAAAAATGACATTTTAGGACTTATGCATACACTTTTAAGATTAATAAATAGGTATTTACAACGAATAAATCAGCATTTTGAAATATAAAATTGACAGCTTTTGGTCCGTTTAAATGAAAAAATGGTGAAAAGAAATAAATAATTCATCTCTTCAAGATTCAATGAATCTAGTTAATAGTATATTCATTCAAATTTAACCTTAAAGTATTATAAAAAAAAGTTAGGTAACTTGAAATTCATGAAATGAAACTAATTCCAATATTGAATTTGAAATTTGTATTTATAGCAAACCCTCGTAGTAGCCAACCTCAGATTAAACAAATTATCCATTAGATAATTAGACCAATTAAGATACTCTGAAATTGTTGTACAGCAAAAAAACCCTTACAAGACAAAAAACAATTTTTGTCGCCTGGCAGTTTTTCTATTGTAAATATTACAAATATCCCTAAGTTCTACATTTCTCTCTCTTTGAATAGTTTATTATTCACTATTTTGTGCATGGCAGAGTCTGTGCTAAAAAAATGATGCAAAGAATCACAGAAAACTAGATACAGTGGTAACTATACTAATTCTTGAAGTGATATAAGTAGTTTATTTGTATAATAATTCAGACAGATTTGGATTGCATTGCAACGTTCTATAAACTTGTCAAAATAACCCATCATCTTTACCGACTTACCAAATTATTTAGTAATATAAAAAGCCCAAAATAAGACTTCGCATCATTTTAAGAGTTTATGATATTTTAGGACTTTATGGCATTTATGGCATTTTAAGGACTTTATGGCATTAATTGACTCTATTGCATTTATTGACTTCATGGCATTTTATGGCTTTTATGGCGTTTTAGGACTTTATGGCATTTGCCCGGGCTCTATTTATTATAAATTGTTTGTGACACTAATCTGACGCTGAAGAAGAAGATTGTACACTCTGTTTGTTTCGATTTCAAATTTGGATTCTACAGACAAACTAAACGTTTCCTGTCTTCCTTTAAGATTTTAATTATTTCCTGAAGTATATAAACGTTTCTATAATAAATTTCTTCAATTTTATACCTTCATACGAAAATTAAATGATAGATACATTATAATAAGGCGGTTGACATTCAGAACAAACAGTGTACATTCTTTTTCTTCAGACTGAAAATTAGATAGTCGGAAGTAAAATAGGTATTGTAGAACTTAGATTCTAAAAATCCTTAAAAGAATATAAAATTAAAAATAAGATATCAAATTTGACGGGGTTTGCAGCAAAATAACAAGAAACTAGCCTCATTTAACATTAGCCTCATTAAACATTAGCCTCATTAAACATTAGCCTCATTAAACATTAGCCTCATTAAACATTAGCCTCATTAAACATTAGCCTCATTTAACATTAGCCTCATTAAACATTAGCCTCATTTAACATTAGCCTCATTTAACATTAGCCTCATTTAACATTAGCCTCATTTAACATTAGCCTCATTAAACATTAGCCTCATTTAACATTAGCCTCATTTAACATTAGCCTCATTAAACATTAGCCTCATTAAACATTAGCCTCATTAAACATTAGCCTCATTTAACATTAGCCTCATTTAACATTAGCCTCATTTAACATTAGCCTCATTTAACATTAGCCTCATTTAACATTAGCCTCATTAAACATTAGCCTCATTTAACATTAGCCTCATTTAACATTAGCCTCATTAAACATTAGCCTCATTAAACATTAGCCTCATTAAACATTAGCCTCATTAAACATTAGCCTCATTTAACATTAGCCTCATTTAACATTAGCCTCATTTAACATTAGCCTCATTAAACATTAGCCTCATTAAACATTAGCCTCATTTAACATTAGCCTCATTAAACATTAGCCTCATTAAACATTAGCCTCATTTAACATTAGCCTCATTAAACATTAGCCTCATTTAACATTAGCCTCATTAAACATTAGCCTCTTTAAACATTAGCCTCATTTAACATTAGCCTCATTAAACATTAGCCTCATTAAACATTAGCCTCATTTAACATTAGCCTCATTTAACATTAGCCTCATTTAACATTAGCCTCATTTAACATTAGCCTCATTAAACATTAGCCTCTTTAAACATTAGTCTCATTAAACATTAGCCTCATCAAACACTTTATGATCGTTCAATGACCTGGCAGGTACTTCAAGAGGGGTGGTGAAAAAAGTAGTGGCAGATAACCTACAAGTACCCATTATCTGATATTTAAAATTTCAATTGTACATATGGAGATGATAAAATTTTCATACCTGTATAAATATGAGTGTATATCACAGAATTTTGTGTTGGCATTTTCTTACAGACATCTATAAACTTAATAAAATAAGACTAATTTAAATACTAACGATTAATTTGAGCGATTGTTAATTACTTACATGGAAACAAATAACAAGAAATCTTTCATTAAATAGGTGATGATATATGTATTATATGGTGACCGGTATATTCCACCCCGGTAAATTCCACCCCGGTATATTCAACCCCGGTATATTCCACCCCGGTAAATTCCACCCCACTTTACAGGTTAGGTTTGGTTAGTCATTAATTTTTGGTATTTATTAATATATTATATGTAATATTAGGTAACTTGCATTTTCACTGTATCAAATTAAACCTTTTGCTGGCTAATCACAAGCTGTAATTTTTTCACTTGACATGTAACAGAACAGCAAAAAGAAAGGTTGTGTGAACGCTCTTTATCGGTTGAGGTATTTAGATTTTCAATCTCAAGCTGATTTCCTTCCCTGTTGCCAACACAACAGCGATATCAAATGCAATTGTAAGATGATGTCATATAGTACTTCTTGTTATATTTATTTCATTTTGAATTTGGTATTTTAACTTTTTGTAAATGTGATGGGTTTTGACCAAAGGCTTTTTTTGACTTTTTTTTTTTTTGACCAGGAGGTTTTTGATAGGGAGGTGTGGATTATTGCACATGGTTTTAAGACTGGGAGGTTATTGCCGTTTTACATTAAAAGATTTTGGCCACAGGGAATTTGGTCCTAAAATCCAAAACAACAACTTATTAGCAAAAAGCGAAAACATTGAGTAAGTTGTCTCTGCCAGTCGACCCCTTCCACACCTCATCCAACCATTGTTGCTAGAGCACATATGCAGTTTCATGTTAAAAAGGAATTAATATTAACTTGTTCAACACGTAAACTTTGAAATAAACTACCATATTAAGAATATTTGTAATTCTATTAGGATAACATTTAATTGACTTGAGCTACCTCTAAATATTGTCTGAGTTATTTTTTCACCGCTACGAATTATTTAACAAATGGCAATCTAAAATATCTTTGAATTTTTATTGTCACCCAATTGAGCATTGTTACAGGGGTGTAATTTACCGGGGTGGAATATACCGGGGTGGAATATACCGGGGTGGAATTTACCAGGGTAGAATATATCGGGGTGGAATATACCTAGAACCATATTAAATAATGATTCCTGTACTGTTCATAATTCTGGTTATATCAAGGTCTGATCCTCTTTAAACTAAACTAATAAATTAATTCTCTGTTTATTCAGACAACTATGAAAAAGCCATTCTTGAGCCTAATGAAGCAGTTATTCTCACCATTGTTATCTTCAATCAATCGAATGAAGGAAAAACGTATGAAAATGATGCTGTCAATCTTGTGAAAAAATACCAAGCTGCGTACCCACACGCAGTCTTCAAAATTGTTCAGGTACTCGTAAATAAAATAAGGGAAGTGTTAAATCTTTTAAGTCTTTCGAAGCTCCAATTATTGGAAAAAAAATTACAGTGTGCGATAACTTGACTTCCTCTTCTGAAATTTGCACAATTTAAGCTCTAACTACAGCTCCTCTGACACGTGTACAAACTTAGGGAGCCTCGCTTATTGTTTAGTAAACCTCGCGTTTTCACTGTATTGCTGAGCTTTGTCACCAACCTTAGTCAATCGCTATCATTAGTTGGAACATTGAGGATCTGAGTGCCTGTGTGAGTGTCGTTTAAGCATATTTTTCGAAAGTAAACAAGCGCCAATAGATTTTACTTTGATTCAGTTACACCTGGGGATTTTTGAAAAATCTTGAATTCTTTAAAGAAATTAAATTGTAAAGTCAATAATCAATCAGTTCAATTTTTGAAACAGTCTTCAGCTATAATATACACTGTAGTTTCTGAATTGATTAACAGATGTTTGATCCTGGTTACATTCCCTGACAGTTTCAAAATAACCCATGTAAATCCTATATACAAAAAAGACTCAGCCGGTAATTGTAGGCCAACATATATTTTCCAACTTTTTAGCAAATTTTTTGAGAAGTGCTTGCTAAACTATATAACTATATTTCTAGATAAAATATACTATCAAATGCACAGTTTGGCTTCAGACCAAGGAAAATCTACTTCTACTGCTTTAGTGTTCATAACGAATTAATTAATTAAGACAAAAACAACTATGTTTTCTCATTATTCTTAAATTGTCGAAAGGCTTTGGAATGTGTCCCTCACGATATATTATTAAAGAAGATGTATCTTAATGGTACCTATAGGGGCATTGGTCATGATTTTTTTTTCAAATCGTATTTATCGAATAGGTCTCAATATGTGCAAATAGGTGATCACAAATCGCATAGAAGTAATATTTAATACGGAGTCCCGGAGGTCTGTGATAGGTTCTCTTCTATTTTTGCTTTTTATTAATTATATTACCTCGTCTTAAAACATATTCAAATTTATATTATTTGCTGATGATTGTACCATGTGTCATTCGTTCCAACGTGATCAAGTTAATTTAGTAGATAAACTTACCAATGAGAGTCTATTGGGTCTGCGTTAAATAGAATTCGCAGAATATATTCTGGCATTGAATATTGATAAACCCCACTATATGGTGTTTCTCCTATAGAAAGGATATTAGGAGACTTTTTTAGCCACCAATTTAGTGGAGCTTTCAAATATCTACGGTGAATATCACTTTATTTTCCTTTTTGGTGGCCTGCAGCCCCCAGTAAATCTATCATGAATCTGTCTGTGGTGGAGAGAATTAGAGAAGAAGGTGACGTCCATTCAGCCACGAGCTGTTGTAATTTGGATGATGTACTGTCTCTTTTCATTTTTACCATGTTTATCATATATTTACAGCTACTTACAGTTTTGGAGGATAGCGCCAGAGTTATGTTCTTCTGCTACGAACTCTTCGATTTTGGGGTTAGGTTGGCTTGTAGGCTTCATTTACTATCACCTCTTCATTTTCCTCTTCTATTCGTAATTGCAGTCACCAGTGATTGTATCCATTTTCGTTACATTCCTTGAAGTGACTGCATTTAGGGAGTATCTTTTTTATATTATGAGCATTGTCACCGACTTATAGTAGGTGTTTTTCTTGATGGAGCCACTTTCCTTTCTGATAGCATCTTTCAGTCTTTTGTATTTGATTATTTTTTGATGTTAGCAATATGATCAACGATAAGGTCGAAACAGACGTTAAACCCTTAATAAAGTTGCAGGTGCTCTAATAAATTTGGTGGCCTGCATATAAAAATAAATGCTTTCAAAATTCTCAGGGATCTTGTTGACAGCTTAGGCTGGATGGGCGATTACACCCAGAGCAATGTAGCTTCCCACGGACACAGCTGATTAATAGGAGGAGGTGTATCATGTAGTACGGCCGAAAGTCGGAGAACACCAGTAGTCACTAGTCAAATCGAGGAAGATGTGAAGAACATTGACACCTAATGTGATCATAGAGCTAAAGTCAGCCCACAGTTTCAATTTTGACATACAATTCTTCAATTGAAAATCCAGATAGTTCTATTTGTAAGATCACCGAGGGAGGCCAACTTCAAGCAGTACGTCGACTATATGTAAAACCTTTGATCTGGGTTCTCTTACTTGATAACACTCATTATGCAAGATGGATACCAGTCTATTCTTGCGATATGGTTACTTTGGACGAGAGACACGAACCATGCCGTGAACCAGGAGTTCCTCCATGGAAACATTACAATGAACAAGATGGGACAAGCATTCTACCATTTTGCTATCTCACAAACACATGATCAGAACAATGAATGTGTGAAAGGCGACGGAAGATGTAGGTCTTGCACAGAATTCGAAAGACCCACATGATTACAACGATGGATGTTGACTGGCATAAAAATAGCCCGTTTAATTAAGGAACTTCAACCATCGATGGAGAGACTAGAGAAAAAAACGGACATTTGTCACTATGGGAAATCCTTCACTGCAGATAGCAATGATCTATTTATGTTGGACACAAAAGATATCTGGGGGATCCAACAGTGATAAACACAATTTACACCATATAGACAAGTGAACAAACTCAGTTCGACACTTTTGTTACTGAACGCCTTATCTCACGAAAAATATCTTTCAATGACCTAATCAAACTAAACAACTCTCCTACTTTCAGATGACCTTCTGTTCCGGATAAATCTGTAGCAAAATAACAGATGGAATATCTGAATAGTGACTGTTCCCTATACTCCAGCTTGCACATATCGTTCCAGAAGCGTGATCGAGATGTTGCATCATTACTTTCCAATTTGGGCAAGCTACGTCTAGGTACCAAGTCAGTAATTGAGAGTTACCTAGAAGAGCTGATTTCCAAGCGAACGGAAATCCCGTCGCCAGAAGATCCGCCAAGTGTTTTTTGCCATGTGTAACTGGCAAAGCCTCCCTGCCAGGTTATTAAACAATCATGAACTGTGCAGTACAAAAGACCAGCGGATACAACAATCTACATAACACCCATTGATTTTGAGAGACCATTTATAATTCCGAGACCGAAATATCCGAGGCAGTATTTTCAAGACCGAATTTTCCGAGACCGAACTTTCCGGCCACCATGGTGAATATGCTCAAAACTGGAACTGCAAACACCTTTTCAGAGTATGCCTCCCAGATCTTCATGCCTTACATCATGACACAGCTATAGCATGTGCAAAGAAAAGATGTAGTGATGAATATGAGCATGGTATCCTGAAGTCATACGCTTGCAATTTGAGATGCAAGTGAAATCGGAAGCGCGTGGAAGTCTCCAATTCTCTATCAAAAACTGGCAGACATTTATCATAAATGACAACTGTTCGTTTTCATGACTCTACAAAAAGCCAGTCAGGAAACCCACAGCCATATCATTGCCACACACCATAATTACGTGTTCTGCATACTCAGCCAAGGATCACCACTGGTCTTGCACTGTGCTACCTGGAAGAAGCGGATACCAGGATCTTGTACGAGATAATATAATCTTTTAATCAACTCATATTTACTTAAGATATTACTTTTCCAAACAGGGAGAAGGTGCCTTTGCCCGTGGCAAAGCATTGCAACAGGCAGCTGATCAATGGACGTCTGAATGTCTTCTGTTCTTCATAGACGTGGACATTCGTTTTAAACCAGATGTACTACAGAGAATAAGACTATTGACAAAACGAGGGAAGCAGGTGAGTGTGGTAGATCAGATTGTAGTTAAACTGCACGTTACGGTGCATTGAAAGATCAGAAAAGACGACGCACTGATAGAATTTATTCAAGAACATCGATTAGAATATTTTAATAAGATTATAATATATCCAAGGACATTGAGAACTTTAGAGTTTAACAAATTGATGGCATAGGAATGCGCTTAGGAAATCTTATGGCGACCAGTATAAAGTTTGAAACTAAAAAGTTAATCTTCAAACATTATGACTCAGAGGTAGCAGATTTTCAAAGCTCAAACAGTAAAGAAGTGTCACAAAATGAATTTTATTTGACACCCGGCATGTCTGTAAGAGGGTCAACATAATTTGCGTTTTCGTTTCCAAAAGTATGCCATATAAGTATAGGTAAATCTGCTATTTCACAAGTGGTTTTAGGAAAGTTGAAGTTTTGTCTAATAGTTTATTTTAAGTTAATTCCTGTCCAAATATATATTTTAGGTACATAGTTTTGAATATTTAGATGAAGTCAATTATTTATTATCTGGTCCTTTAGTAACTTTTATTAATATGGTGGAAATACCCAACTTCGATCATGTAAGAAAAAGTATATAAAATTATTATATCTTTTACTTCAATTGTATCCATGATGGATACCACTTGAAATTGATTAGAAATAATGAATATTATTATTTTTCCTTGCATGATCGAAGATCCCTGCAAACATTTCCACATGTGTACCATGTGGTTATGTCCACATTATAACAATGTGGTTACAATGTTGATTTTTGGAACCTTGGACGATATGTTATACATGTGGTTTTGCCACATGTATAACATATGGAATACACATGTGAACCATAACAAAACCACATATCAGTACCATGTGAAACACATATCTGTACCATATGTTACCCATATCAAAACCATATGTTACCCATATCAAAACCATATGTTACCCATATCAAAACCATATGTTACCCATATCTGTTACATATGTTACCCATATCAAAACCATATGTTACCCATATCAGTACCATATGTTACCCATATCTGTACCATATGTTTTCCATATCTGTACCATATGTTACCCATATCTGTACCATATGTTACCCATATCTGTACCATATGTTACCCATATCTGTACCATATGTTACCCATATCAATACCATATGTTACCCATATCAGTACCATATGTTACCCATATCAATACCATATGTTACCCATATCTGTACCATATGTTACCCATATCAAAACCATATGTTACCCATATCTGTTACATATGTTACCCATATCAAAACCATATGTTACCCATATCAGTACCATATGTTACCCATATCTGTACCATATGTTACCCATATCTGTACCATATGTTACCCATATCTGTACCATATGTTACCCATATCTGTACCATATGTTACCCATATCTGTCCAATATGTTACCCATATCAATACCATATGTTACCCATATCAGTACCATATGTTACCCATATCAATACCATATGTTACCCATATCTGTACCATATGTTACCCATATCTGTACCATATGTTACCCATATCTGTACCATATGTTACCCATATCTGTATCATATGTTACCCATATGAATACCATATGTTACCCATATCTTTACCATATGTTACCCATATCAGTACCATATGTTACCCATATCTGTACCATATGTTACCCATATCTATACCATATGTTACCCATATCAATACAATATGTTTCCCATATCAATACCATGTGTAACACATATCAGTACCATGTGTAACACACATCAGTACCATGTGTCAATAAATCAAAAAATCATACTAATTTTATTGCCATTTCTTACTTTACTGTATATAGTGTATATTTAATTTGCCTGTATATTATTTAGTTTAATATTACATATTGTTATATACAAATTAAATTGAAAGAAATGGGGAAAGAAATGAAGTGGTGCTTCCGGAATCGAACTGGGGTCCCTGTAGTTTGCTGTTGTTTTGAGTCTGCGACATATCCAATGAGCCATCCTGGACATGATAGAAGTAGCTTTTTAAAGTTATTATTAATAAATTTATATTTACTTTAGATGATTTACTTCACTTTAGAGCAGGGATGGGCACTTATTGTGTTTTTCAGTGCCGAAATATAGAATAACAGTGCCTTTACTATTTTCTTTCCGTTTTTTTTTAAATTGCAGGGGATACTGAGTAATTAAAATGAGAGGGCGGGGATAGATTTTATTGAGGTACGTACAATCGTACATATTTGGAACATAAATATTTGTAGTATATTTATTATTTGAATTAAAAGCAATTAAAAAATGATATATAATTATACTTTTCTTTTTTTATAATAAAAACAAAATAAGTTGTTTTGAGTAATAAAAATTTAGTAACTTATTCATAAAATCCCAACTTATTAAAAAAAGGAATTAAAAATAATTGCACAAATTCTTACCAGTATAAGAAAGAGAGAGTCGGATAAAAAAAAGAGTCGGAAGTAATTTTTTTAAACACCGGCACTACTTTAACAATAAACTAAAAATACCTTATTAACGTATAAAATTGACTATCAAAGTTACAAGGTAATTAAAAATATTCTGTTCTTCAACTATTTTACCATCCACTTTTATATTATATATCCTTGTAATTTATAAAGCAGTCAGGGCTAAATATTCTAAATTTTCATTGGTAGAAAATAAAGTACCCTTTCTCTGGTGGGCACGAGTGCTGTTCTGAGTGCCAAAATAGCAATGAGTGCTGCATTTTCCCACCCTTGCTGTAGAGTGTAGATGATATAAGAGTTGTATAGAAAACTAGCATTATCATGGCAGACTACATAAAATATTTTCCTTCTTTTTCAAATATATTCATTATTCAGTGTATTTAATTTCTCAGAACTCTAAATATCAGAACGGATCACTACACATGACTTCATTAAAGAAAATTTGTACTGGGAGAACTTTCATGAAATACAACCAATTTACTATATAGATATTCATAGAAAACAAGGCAATTTGTGGCAAACTAAACTAAATATTTTCACAATAAAAGTAAGTTCGCTGAACGGGGTTCTACTAAACAGGATGGTTCACTATACAGGAGTTGACTATAGTGGAGCTCTACTGTAATTATACAATAAATAGATTGATCGTCCTCTTTCACATTATTGTATTTAGAGTTCAAAAGTAACAGATGTTAACCATGTGTAATTTACCACATTACAGCCACGTGTTAATTACCATTTTAATAACAGATGTTAACCATGTGTAATTTCCCACATTAAAACCACATGTCAAATACCATTTCAATAACAGATGTTAACCATGTGTTATTTACCACATTGAAACCACATGTCAAATACCATTTCAATAACAGATGTTAACCATGTGTAATTTACCACATTGAAACCACATGTCAAATACCATTTCAATAACAGATGTTAACCATGTGTTATTTACCACATTAAAACCACATGTCAAATACCATTTCAATAACAGATGTTAACCATGTGTAATTTACCACATTGAAACCACATGTCAAATACCATTTCAATAACAGATGTTTACCATGTGTAATTTACAACATTGAAACCACATGTCAATTACCATTTCAATAACAGAAGTTAACCATATGTAATTTACCACATTACAACCACATGCCAATTACCATGTTTTATGTTTATAATTAAATATCTATAACATATGGTTTCAGTATGGTTTAAAACATGTGGTTATGATATTGCGTAATCACATGGTTAACATCTGTTATTGAAATGGTAATTGACATGTGGTTTTAATGTGGTAAATTACACATGGTTAACATCTGTTATTGAAATGGTCATTGACATGTGGTTTTAATGTGGTAAATTACATATGGTTGACATCTGTTATTGAAATGGTAATTGACATGTGGTTTTAATGTGGTAAATTACACATGGTTAACATCTGTTATTGAAATGGTAATTGACATGTGGTTTTAATGTGGTAAATTACATATGGTTAACATCTGTTATTGAAATGGTAATTGACATGTGGTTTTAATGTGGTAAATTACACATGGTTAACATCTGTTATTGAAATGGTAATTGACATGTGGTTTTAATGTGGTAAATAACACATGGTTAACATCTGTTATTGAAATGATAATTGACATGTGGTTTTAATGTGGTAAATCACACATGGTTAAAATATGTTATTGAAATGGTAATTGACATGTGGTTTTAATGTGGTAAATTACACATGGTTAACATCTGTTATTGAAATGGTAATTGACATGTAGTTTTAATGTGGTAAATCACACATGGTTAACATCTGTTATTGAAATGGTAATTGACATGTAGTTTTAATGTGGTAAATCACACATGGTTAACATCTGTTATTGAAATGGACATTGACATGTGGTTTCAATTTGGTATATTACACATGGTTAACATCTGTTATTGAAATGGTAATTGACATGTAGTTTTAATGTGGTAAATTACATATGGTTAACATCTGTTATTGAAATGGTCATTGACATGTGGTTTTAATGTGGTAAATTACATATGGTTAACATCTGTTATTGAAATGGTAATTGACATGTGGTTTTAATGTGGTAAATTACACATGGTTAACATCTGTTATTGAAATGGTAATTGACATGTGGTTTTAATGTGGTAAATTACACATGGTTAACATCTGTTATTGAAATGGTCATTGACATGTGGTTTTAATGTGGTAAATTACACATGGTTAACATCTGTTATTGAAATGGTAATTGACATGTAGTTTTAATGTGGTAAATTACACATGGTTAACATCTGTTATTGAAATGGTCATTGACATATGGTTTTGATGTGGTAATTTACACATGGTTAACATCTGTTATTTTAGTGTTTAGGTTGTTTCAATGTGGATGGTACATCTTAAAAACGTATTGCCATATTATAACCATCCAACCACATGGCATCCATGTGTATGCCATGTGGAAATGTTTGCAGGGATGTGAAACTTGTCCGATAATTAGAAACTTGCCCTATCCTAAAAAGTAACAGAGATCAAAGAAGATATGGAAATGAATGATGAAAATATGAACAAATTTAAATGTGATGTAATAGCATTATGTAATTCAAAAACCCACAGATGGGTATTTTCTAACTCTATTATATAGTTTAGGTAAATTAACCAACATTTATTCGATTATGAAATTCTTATATTAGTATGATACGAAGTGACCTAATCGTATTGAATTAAATACTAAGTTTATAGTAAAATAATACAATATTCACTAATTGGTATCTTTAGTTAATTACATTTTACTAGTTGGTATCTTTTCTTTAACTACAAAGAGGAGGAGCTTATCCTATGCAATGTCTTCAAATTTCAAAATATTGATTGAAAACTCCACTGTTACTTTTTCAAGTGTAGCCACGATTTATTTTCCACGTTAATACCTATCGTGTCCATCGCTTTATTGCAGATCACTATTTTGTTAATAATTAAATTAATTTTGATCGTACTTGGGTCACTGGAACATTTTTTCCAGCTAAGTATTCTGCTGAAATATTATTTGAATCCATGAGAAATTCAAAAGGTTATAAACTTTTATGAAATTTGAAGACATTTAAACTGTCAATCGCTTTATTGTAGCTGTGGAGAGAAAACGAGGGCAAAATGTTTTTTTTTTTCTTGCACCTTCATTCTCTACAAAATAAATCAAGTTCTACTGTGAACATACCAGTCAATATATTCCCATTGTATAATTATTTATGAGATAATATAATCTTTTAACCAATTCATATTTACTAAAATCATTGCTATTCCAAGCAGAGAGAAGGTGCCTGTTTTATTTGTATAATTTTACTATAAACTTAAGTATTTAATTAAATCGAGTACTTGTTCTCTTATCCCTCCCCAGTTCTTTGGCTAAAGCTACATATAAGAGTCCTCCCTTTTTCATACCTGCTACTGTTCTTCGCCTCTTATTAAACAATCATGAAGTGTGCAGTACGACAATCTAGCGGATACAACCACCTACATATCATTTGTTGTGTCCGCTAGTTTGTCGAATTGCACACTTCATGATTGTTTAATGACCTGGCGGGAGGTTACAGTGTGGGGAAAAAAATATTCATACTCATGAAAAAATATTTTTTTATGTTATATTAGACCTAACTATAAGATAATATTTATGCCGCTACAGTAAAAGTTGTTATGCAAAGTCTCGTTACCATTATCGCCTGAGCTCTAAAAATGGGGTTACTCTATGCTACATAGCTACCGCAGCACAGATAATGGTGTATGAAAAAACGCTACGCTTGAATAAACGTATCTGTTATATATGTACACTTAGATTTGGCGTTTTTCATGCTACAAACCGTTGTCACCAGCGACAGCGGCGAAAAAAAAAAAGCGCCAACATGTGTAATCCTATGGGATGTGACATTATACCAGACTAGAGAAAACGACGTCGCGCACGGTCGCCACTGTCTGATTTTTTTCTGCCGTACATGTTGGCGGGAAAATCAAAAAAACGATCGCGCACGGTTGCGGTATTCAGAGTCAACACATGTTAAGCTATGGGTACTGACATATCATGCCGCGCGTGGCGGCGGAAAAACCCCTAAATTAGCCAAATCCATCTTACGCTAATGTTAGAACAACACTGAGAGAAAACCGCACTGGAGATCGGTTAACGGTTTGTCGCTCATAGTATGTCAGGTACAAAATTCCGCAGCTCGCTGCTGCCGCGCGTGGCGCCAACATACCGTTACAGCAAACGACATAGTATGTCAAAAGCTTAAGTGCGATAAGCGGCAAGAGCTTCATTGGTAATTGGACGTTTCATAACATTGGGCTATCATAACAATTACCCGATTGTAGGCGATTACTTATTTGAAATGGTAATTAAAAGAATACTAGGGGATTTGAGATACTATTACTGTTCGCCTTTTAGCCTATAACTAATAATTCATGTTGATATTTAAACTTTTCATTCCTTTCAGGTGTTCTATCCTATGGTCTTCAGTGAATTTGACCCATCAACCTCAGGTGAACTACCAAGAGATGAACAAGGCCATGTTCAGGTGGGAAGCTATTAGGTTAATTTTGGTAAAATTATATTTCCAACGAAATATTAATTGATTATGTACTATATCTAACAGAATTATTGATACCCTTTAATTTATCTCTAATGTAAATATAATTATCTACAAATTTGCATTATTATCAGTATACATAATTACGAATTAGGTATACTGAGTAATCAGCTTTAAAATATAAAGCCTTTCTATAGTGGCACTGATTAGGACAAAACACATTTGAATTAAGAGGATCGTCCCAATAAGGTACGTTTTGCAAGCAGCGATCGTTGTGATCATCGCTCAGCAATCTTCACCCAGCGATTATCACTGAGCACTTATTCAATGTATTCTTTTTCTTGGGCCACAATCGCTGCATGCAAAACGTACCTTCAAGGTACGTTTTGCATGCTGCGATTGTTGCGATCATTGATCAGCGATAATCGTCCAACAATAGGAATACATTGATTTATTGCTCAGCGATAATCGTTTGTTACAAAACAGCCCCATAGGAATAGTATTATTGATATTAATTAATTTATTAATATTAATTTATTTATTAAGATCAATTTATTTATTAATATCAATTTATTTATTAATATCAATTTATTTATTAATATCAATTTATTTATTAAGATCAATTTATTTATTAAGATCAATTTATTTATTAAGATCAATTTATTTATTAAGATCAATTTATTTATTAAGAACAATTTATTTATTAAGATCAATTTATTTATTAAGATCAATTTATTTATTAAGATCAATTTATTCATTAAGAACAATTTATTTATTAAGATCAATTTATTTATTAATATCAATTTATTTATTAAGATCAATTTATTTATTAAGATCAATTTATTTATTAAGAACAATTTATTTATTAAGATCAATTTATTTATTAAGATCAATTTATTTATTAAGATCAATTTATTTATTAAGATCAATTTATTTATTAAGAACAATTTATTTATTAAGATCAATTTATTTATTTATAAATATTGAATGAAAATGTTGACACAGATACTTGAATTACCAGCAAATTTTGTCGGTTGTCACGCTTCCCTTATTTGCCTTCCAAATATCAAAGGGAGCTGTAAAAATCACTAGTAGACGCATTGACTGTGGCTGCTGGACTGCTGCAAGAGCGGTGCTGGCCGTACGGCTCGAGCTGCTAGCCTAGAGACGCTTCAGTGGAAAAGGGTACATGGGACATAATGGATAGTAGTCCAAAAGTATAGCCGCGCAGCTACAACCGCTTGATCCACCGCATTGGAAGTCATCCTTCAAAACTTTGAAATTTTATACACATATAAAACATCGAATGAGAAGTCTATTTTGTTCATGGTAAAAATCACATCAACTTCATATATAAGAAAACGTGATTTTAGGGCGAGGAGAGTGTGCCTGAATCATATCTACTCCATCAATTTTTGACCTACAATGATGTATGGACATTATTGAATGAGTAAAGACTTATATGCAATCTACAGTATGGGCCACAAAAATGTTTCCGCTTTTTCAAATGCTTGTAAATCGTTAGCCAATGGACGAAAACACTATATCTTGGTCTCTTTTTTTCTCCCCCTCATATTGTACTATTAACAGGTAAAAACTTTTTTATTATTGATGGACATAGTTTAAGAACAGGTTAGCAAAAATTGAGGGTGATTATTTGGTGCGCGGAAGATTCCACTGAGGAAAATTCCACTGCAGAAAGTCCCACTGGGAATATTCCACTACGGAAAGTTCCACTCAGAAAATTCCACTGAGGAAAATTCCACTAAACAAAATCCAATATTAAATTGTATTGTATTTATTATTTCATTATAAATTGTAATTGTATTATAAATTGTAATTATTTTATAAATTGTAATTATATTATAAATTGTAATTTTATTATAAATTGTAATTATATAATAAATTGTAATTATATTATCCCAGCTAACTATATTTCAGACGTCTCCAGACATCTGAAATCCCACGTCTTTCCAACGTCTGAAATCCCACTCACGTCCCACGTCTTGCACAAGCGGGATGTCCCACGTCTGTCCCACGGGGGATATCCCACGTCTGTCCCACGCGGGATATCCCTCTCTGTCCCACGCAGGATGTCCCTCGTCTGTTTTACGCGGGAAAAAGTACGCGGGATGTCCCTCTCTGTCCCACGCGGGAAGTCCCTCTCTGTCCCACGTCTGTCCCATGCGGGATGTCTCTCTCTGTCCCACGCGGGATATGTCCCTCTCTGACCCACGTCTGTTCCACGTGGGATGTCCCTCTCTGTTCCACGCGGGATATCCCTTTCTGTCCCACGCGGATGTCCTTCACTGTCCCTCGTCTGTTTTACGCGGGAAAAAGTTATATGTTGAGTCGTGGTGCAAATCTTTTTGGTAAAAATATCGATACATATTGCCGGAAGTTCATTCTCAAGCTTTTTTACATATCATAACTAGGTAGGTATTCATAAACACTAGTAGATATAACAGGTAGCTCTTGATAAACAGATGTAGGTATCTAGGTAGGCATTGATGAATAATACTAGTAGATAAGTAGGTTGGGATTGCTGAACACTACCATAGTAGGTAACTAGGTAGGTATTGATGAACACTGGTAGGTATCTAGGTAGGTATTAACAAACAGTTATAGGTAACTAGGTAAGCATTGATAAACACTAGTAGATAACTAGGTAGGTAATGACAAACAGTTGTAGGTAACTAGGCAGGTATTGATGAACACTAGTAGGTAACTAGGTAGGTATTGATGAACACTAGTAGGTAACTAGGTAGGTATTGATCAACATTTAGTATGTAACTAGGTAGGTATTGACAAACCGTTGTAGGTAACTAGGTTGGAATTGGGTGTCCGGAAAACTGCCAGGCGGAAAACGCCAAGCTTAAAACTGCCGAAGCGGAAAACTGCCGAAGCGGAAAACTGCCATGCGGAAAACGGCCAGGCGGAAAACTGCCAGTCACTTAATGGGAATTTATGTAGTTTTTACTTTTATTATTTAGTTATAAACACATTTAAAGAACATTTTAATTAAAAAAACGGCATCAGCCCTTCGTTAAGGGGTTAAGGGGACATTCATTTTTACAGTAATAAAAATCTAGATATTGGATTACTTAATATCCAAATGAAAATTATATTTCAACAAAGCTACCTTATTAAACACACTGTAAACCAAACTTCAGTTCACATAAGGAAGTAACAATTACCATTTTATACTTATTTGCTATGTCACGTATATTTTAAAAAAACATGTTAAGTTACGTATATAGTCCCTTGTTTTTAATTTCCTATATTAATGTCAGCAATATAACCTTCGGTTCAAAAGCAAACGTTAAACCCCGCGTACTGATTTGTGATTAATAGTCAATTAGATATTCTTATAATTAATTAATCTTAAATTATACAATAAATTAAGCGTATGTTAAATCAACATATATGTATGTTCAATATATATTATATTTACATTTTTATTCTCCATGTCAATAGCACAACTCCTTCATTTTTACAATATTCCTTTATATATAACAAGTATTATTAATTAATGTACAATCCAATTCGATCGAGTGAAATTGTCAGAGATTTAGGTACTGTTGGTATAGGTAATAGCAGTTTAATAATCATAGATGCTGTAATGCAAATTCTAAATATTTCACAAACATACAGGGTGGGGCGAAAGTTTGGAATCAATTTTTCAAACATTAATATAATTCTTAAAAATAAGTTCCAAAGTAGGTGATAGGGTTTGAACTATAGTAGAGACACTACATTATGACGTGGCAGTGTTATTTTTTACAAAAATTTAGTCAATTCAAAAATGTCAGACAAAAGAGAAGCCATTATTGCTCTACACCGTGCCGGGAAGTCAGATTCCGTCATTTCAAAGACTCTCTCAATAGCGAGATCGACTGTTTGGAAGTGTGTGAAGTGTTTTAATGAGAGAGGAGACTTGACTGATCGTCCAAGAAGTGGTAGACCACGCTCACAACGCACCAAACAACTGATAAAATGTGCCCGAGAGAAGATCAGGAGGAACCCGAAAAGGTCAATACGATTGTTAGCCAAAACAGCTAATGTGAGTCCCAGAACATTGAGAAGAGTTGTCAAAGAAGACCTAAAGATGTCCTCTTTCAGCCTCCAAAAGAGACAGACTATGTTATAAGCTGTAAAGAAAAAGAGATTGGAGAGAAGCAAAGCACTTCTGAGAGAATTGAAGTCTGGCACGGCTGGTGAAATTGTTTGGTCTGACAAAAAAATTATCACAGAGGAAATGGCTCACAACCGGAGGAATGACAGAATAATTGGTAAAGTGCAAAAGACATCCCATACAACCAAAAAACTGTCCACAGAACCATGAAACCTGCTTCAGTAATGGTCTGGGCAGCCGTTTCAGAAACTTGGAGATCTCCTTTAATTTTTGTGGAACAAGGCGCCAAAATCAATGCTAAATGTTATATTGAGAATATTTTGACGCCAATGTTGGAGTCAGCTAAGGATCACTTCGGTAATGACACTCTATGGACATTTCAGCAAGACGGCGCGACTTCACATACTGCAAATGTCACTCAAAACTGGTGCCATGACCATCTTCCATGGTTTTGGTCCAAAGAAATGTGGCCTCCCTGCTCCCCAGATGTTAATCCTATGGACTTTTCAGTATGGTCCATTCTTGAATCAAAGGCCTGTGGTAAATTCCATCGCAGTGTGGATGATTTAAAGTGTTCGCTCCAGAGATCTTGGAAGGAAATTTCACAAGAACAGTTGCGTGCCGCAGTAGGAGGAGTTCGGAGGAGATTTGAGGCTGTTATTAAAAACAAGGGGGGACATTTTGAATAAATTTATGATTTTTGAATTCTTAAAACCCTTATGTAATAATACATAACTGTAAATTATTAAATATATTTTCGTTGGATTATGATATGCACTTTCATTTGCTTCCAAACTTACGCCCCACCCTGTATATCGAAGTTGTTTTATAATGAGTACAAGCGAACATTAAGCTTGAAGGCTTGTTCAATTCTCAAATTATAAAAAAAAATTAGACAGTTAGCGCGTTATGAACTGATAATTTGAAGATGCGTTGTGTAAACAAAGAAATTGTACTCTGTCCCTAATACTAATATTTCTTTGTTTCTTTTCTTAGTATCTTAAACCTTTTCTAAGAAAGATTTTAGTTTTTAATTTCTATATAATATTTCATATATATCTTTAACATTTATATATTTACATATTTTTCTAATAAATTGTCTTCATTTAACTATTATTTTTGTTTTGTATACAAAGTAAAAATGAATGTTCCTTAACTCCTTAACGTTTAATTATAAATTAAAATGTTATTATTGACTAAAGTCTTTAAATTGCCAGTAAATGATTGGCAGCTTTTCGTCTGGCAGCTTTCCGCCTTGCAGTTTTCCGCTTCGGCAGTTTTCCGCCTCGCAGTCTTCCGCCTGGCAGTTTTCCGCCTGGCAGTTTTCCGTGTACCTGGAATTGATAAACACTAGTAGATAACTAGGTAGGTATTGACAAACAATTGTAGGTAATTAGGTATTATTTATGAGCACTACATAGTAGGTAACTAGCTAGGTAGGTATTGATGAACACTAGTAGGTAACTAGGTAGGTTTAGATAAACACTAGTAGGTAACTAGGTAGGTATTGATGAATACTAGTAGGTAACTAGGACCTAGATTGGTATTTATAAACAGTTGTAGGCAACTAGGCAGGCATTGGTAAACACAAGAAGGTAACTAATTAGGTATTGATAAGCAGTTGTAGGCAACTAGGTAGGCATTGATAAACGTGCCAATAGGTAACTAGGTAGGTATTTACAAACAGTTGTAGATAACTAATAGGTACTGATAAATAATACGTAATAGGTAACTAGGTAAGTAGTGATAACCACAAGTAGGTACTAGCTAGATTGGTGGTTATCACTTGTAGGTTACTAGGTAGTTATTGATAAACACTAGTAGGTAACTAGATAGGTCTAAGATAGTGATACCACCAGTAGGTAACTATAGGTAAGATTAATTAACAGTTATAGGTAATTAGGTAGTTAATAACATTAATTAATATTATTAATACAAATATTAATAAATAACTTTATACATATTTTTATCATTTACATTATGAAAGAAAAGATACCAAAATGTAGAATATTAAATTATATTTATTTAAAATAACTTTAAATAGCACGCAAGTTATTAAGTTGCATAAAGATTATTCCATCACTACTTCTACCATATCCAGGTTGGCTCAGTGGTAGCGTCGCCGACTTCAATAGTACATCACACTACAATCATAAGATCGATTCCCGAGATCACCGCTACATTTCTTTCTCCATTTCTTCCCATTTAATTTGTATATAACAATATGTAATATTAAAATAATTGATTTGCAGCCAAATGTACATATGAAAACTTCAATGAGATCAAAATGTCTCTGAAGTTGTTCAATTTCCAAATAGTTTCCATGAAGAAGTGTAAGTAGTGCTTCTTCTTCATGGAAACTATTTGGAAATTGAATAACTTTAGTGACATTTTGATCTCATTGAAGTTTTCACTCTGAATATTTGTTCTTCACTTGTTCATTGCATGGTTAAGGCCCGCTACACACTTGTATATTTAGCACCGCGGGAAAAAGTTCTTCTTAAAATGTGTTTACACTTGCGTTTTTTTTTATCGCCGAGAGAAAAAGCACATTAAATCTTTACTTCAGCGATAAAAAAAACGCATGTGTGAACACAATTTAAGAAGAGCTTTTTTTCAACGCTGTTAAAAATGTAAGTGTGAATGCAATGAACAAGCGAAGAACGAATACTCAAAGTGAAAACTTCAATGTGATCAAAATGTCACTGAAGTTGTTCAATTTCCAAACAGCTTCCTAAGGAAGAAATTTAAGCACCCTGTATTATAATGTCTACCATTATTATTATTTTCCTTTTATTCACTGCCTTTTAGTAAGTAAAATCACAGAGTTGCCTCTAAGAATAAACTTTGCGCAATGACAAAAATATCTTAAACTATGTCCATCAGTTCAAAATTGTTTTTACCTGTTAATAGTACAATAAGAGGGGGAGAAAAAGATACCATTGGCTAATGATTTACAAGTATTTGAAAAAGTGGAAATATTTTTTTGGCCCACACTGTAGAGTCCATTTCGTTTCAAGATTTCTACTGTGGAATTAAAAAATCTAAAAACTCATTTTGGTCCTATGGCTCTCTTGAAAAGTACTACTTTTTGTGAATCAAACTATATCTTCTTTGTCAATTTTCGAGTAGAGTGATAATATGGGCATCGTTGGAAGCGGAAAGACTTGGGCTACAATATGTAATTTACTTTGATTTAAAATTCTACTTCGATTAATAATTATGAAGTCACAAGTAAGAAAAGTTTTCAATTTCAGAGTAGGAATTTTGAAAAAATATCAACTCTATGCTGTTCCCAAGTTTTTTTTTTTTTTGTATCCAATTATACTCATATGTCGAAAAAACTGTATGTAAAAAATGGACGGAGGAGATGTTTTCTTAAACCTTCCCCTAAAATAACGTTTTCTTCCATATCTCGTATTCTATGAAAGAAATGTGCTTTTTACAATGAACAAAAGGGAACAAGACAAAATCCCCCTTCGAACAAAAGCCCCCTCCGGACAAAATCCCCCTTCAGACAAAAGCCACCTCCGGACAAAAGACCCCCTCCGGACAAAAGCCCCTCCGGACAAAATCCCACTCTGGATGCAGACAGACAGATTTTAATAAGTTTAGAAGACATGTTGTTTACAAACAAAGTATCAAAGTATCCTGACGATATTGAAACTGTGTTTTACACGTTATCTGATGTATGGCCAGAAGGAGGAGTGCAGATATTAAATCATTTTGAGGACGTTTATATTGGGAGATAATATCGTAAAACACGTCGGCCTCCAACATTCCAATTTCCAAGTATCTTTGTGGAACACCCACTGTAGTACTAATGCCCCGTACACACTAGGCACTAAAAAGTGAATGATCCTGCAACACACACTAAAAATTGGCTGATTTAGTGCCAACTCGAGCAACTTTATGTTTCCAAGAGAGTATTGAGAGTGGGCATTCTTTTGGGTCTGATGCTGCAACTTTCAGTAGCAATATGACAGCTAATTGAGTTTTATTACGATTTTCCTTGTCTGTGTCTAATTAAAACGGTATTTTATAATAAAAATAGGGGGGGGGGGGAAGAAAGCTCACAAAAATATAGAATTTAGTTATTAATTAATTTAAATAATGAAAATAAAGAGGTAAAAATAACTATATTATTGTTTTGCTGAATCAGTTTAATGAAAACAAGACAGGATCCCTCAAATTAGGTACATACTTACGTAATTAATATTCTTAACTACTACCTATTTTTTTACTTTTTACTCAAAGAAATGAAAGGTTTTACATCTCTCATTTTTGAAATTACAACGACATTCACAGTTGAAAGTGCAGCATCTCTTCATGCCTAGTGTGTACACATCGAGTACTTTTTAATGCCCAGCCATGTGGCTGATGTCCCGCATCTAGTAATTTTTAGTGCCTAGTGTGTACAGGGCATAATGACCATTTAAAACAGACGGCTTGCCTCATTGTGTGGTTGTTCACATCCACATGATTGGAAGTTCTTTGACTTACTTAAAACACTTACTTACCGGGTGGCTCAACATAGTTCTGGTCATGAGCCTCAACAAACACAGAAAAAAGCGAATAAAGAAGGTTACGGCCCAATATGAAAAATGTTCCAATGAAGAGTTTTTGCGGAACATTGCAAGGAACTTGATTTAGATTTTAAAAGCCTTTCCTGTATTTTACGTTTGACTGTATCAATTATTTGATCATGGAATCTTAAATATTTTGATTTTTAACTCGAGATACTCAACTATATTATTTGAATTTGATTGCAGCACTGTATCTACTGGTTTAGAAGATTACAGGAAAGTTCACCACCCTCAATTCACCGCCGGAAAGTTCTCGTATTCAATTCACCGCATGGAAAGTTCACAGCAACTCAATTCAACGCATATATGTAAATTTCAATTTAAGTTATGTTTATTGATATTTCTTTTTCGTTAAGGTTAAGAAAAGGTTTAACAACTGTATGCATATAGTATAATGGATAGAAATAATATATTTAAATAATTTTTACATTATGTCTAAAAAACTACTGATATATTCAATTTATGATTACCCGTGCCAATAAAATGACAACAAATAACAAAAATAAGTACTAATAGGAGGCAATGCGTTGTGCAATATGCAATGCCTCGTAAATATTCTAGGACATCGAAATTTTCATCGTAGGCCAACACTAGTCTTTATAAACGAGCAACAGTTTGAGTGTAGACCTTCCTTCTCTTGGTAGGCATTTCATCAGCAACTAATTGTTCAATTTTGATTTCGGTTAGCTTTTGCTCTTGCTTGATGCAGTCCAAAAATTTATTGATGTACCGAAGTCATTTGTTCATTAAAAGCCCTATGTCACCCTTCGATATTATTGTTGATGTTTGGTCTATTTTCTTTAACAAGAATAAAAACATTTCACATTTTTAAAGAATATTTGGGAGACCAACGATGTCTTCTTCTGTCTGGCCATCCAAGCCTCGTACCTTCAAAATAACAAAGGAATCTTGAGCCAGCCTCTGAAAGAATTGCACCTCGTACACACAATACTACCCCAAAAGAAATTAATATCGAAAAAACAATCGGTACTTAAACAAGTCTGTATTTATAACGTAAATCATGTCTATTTTGTTTCTTATTGATGTTGTAATTTTTCATATCATTGTTTATACATTTTGGATTAAATTGTTTTTCGGTGAATTGAGTTGCGCTGAATTGAGTTGCGAAGAACTTTCCATGCGGTGAATTGAGTGCGCGAACTTTCCGGCGGTGAATTGAGGGCGGGAAACTTTCCGCACACCGGTTTAGAAGGTATTAACGATATAATTATTTAGAGAAAAGTTGTTGTAAATACTTAACTGTACAATAGGCACTTTAATTATTGTTATATTATAATAATACAAGGCAAATTATATATTACTCATTGCCAAATTACATTTTTATTTCCTTATGTTACATATTGGCATGAATTAATTACCTATATTAGTATATCATAGTTAACCTGAAAAATCAATGAGACAGTTTTAAATAAAAATTAACAAAATGAACTATTATTCGTTATTAGTAAATTATTAAAATTAAATTATAAAACTGTTTATATGAGATTATCTTTAATTGATATAAAGACCCAAGGGGGATTTTGTCCAGAGAGGGTATTTGTCCGTAGGGGAATTTTGTCCGGAGGGGATACTTGTCCGAAGGGGGATTTTGTCCGTAGGGGGATTTTGTCCACAGGGGGATTTTGTCCGGAGTGGGATTTTGTCTTAGACCCGAACAAAAAGAGCTTTCTCATTCGATGTTTTATACATGTCAAATTTCAAAGTTCTACAATGTATAATAAATAAGAAGTATTATAAGGGGGACGATCGCCTACCTTAAAGTTAGAAGAGAAATATAAAGCACGGAAAGATCAATAAAGTATTATAAACTAAATGAGCTTTTAAAAATAATAATTTAATAATATAATCAATTAACACAATAACAACTGATGAACCAGTTCCAATTGGAGTAATAATATTAAGCCATTCACGGATTATTTTAAAATGAAAGATAATGGGGTATATACTTACTGATATCTTTTAATTTGTACCAAGCAGATGAGCTTTACCAAAGTATTCGTAATAATAATTTTAATACCTTTTCATCTAATATTTTGTTCTTTCTCTTAGATTACAGAAGATAGCGGCTATTTCCGTACATACGGGTTTGGAATGATGTCCATATACAAAAGTGATTTGGATAGCATTGGAGGCTTCAATTTGTCTATTACGGGTTGGGGCATGGAAGATATTGACCTTTTTAATAAGGTATATTGATTAGGAAAACTTTTAATATAATAGACAGCAATCTGTAGAGTGAATATTGATGTGTATATTTCATCTTTTTACAGATTATTAGCAACAGTTCGTTGATGGCATTCAGAACCGTTGAAACAAGCCTGGATCACGTGTTTCACCCGCCTAATTGCCTCAGTACTTTTGAAGAGAACAGTTCTAAAACTGCTCAACAATCACAGAAATTTATGTGCCTCAACTCGATGAATAACTTTTATTCTTCTTTCAATAGCGTTGCGAGGAGAATCATTGAAAACCCTGACTTATTGGATAGATTTCCATAAAAAAGCCATAGAGCCTCGAAAAAACTCGTAGGAAAGTCTCTCGGTGACCTATTGGTATGAGCGCTCTCCAAACAACAGTGGAGATGAGCATTCGCGTCCCTCACTGACTTTGTGGGATACATTCTCTGTGTGATTGTCACTGACTGGGAGTAAATTATGGTCGGGATTTAGAACATCTAGGCCCACATGGTGACCGAGGTGCTGTTTCTTCAGACCGTCCGATGCAACTTTAAACTCATCAGAAAGCTACCTGAATACAGGCAGATCCGATTTTATTGCACCTCGCTTTCATAAAAACTAAAATAATTGCGAGGCATAACTGGAAGTTATTATATGATGGTAGGTAACTCCTTAAACATTTTATGTTCTATAAGTTAGATTAAAAGAAAAAGGTTTTGAAGGCTCGACTTGACGTATGCGTTTTTTGTTACCGGAATCAATTGAAGATTGCTCGGTGATGTAAGTATATACTAATAGTATTACTGTATTAGTATATGCAGAATATACTAGTGATATACTAATGTGTACTGTTTATACTAAGCTAATATACTACAATGACCCTCATTAGATATGAAGTATTAAATCTTATAAATCAGAGCCTCTTCATATATCGGGTGCAGTAGATAGTATTACATGATTAAAATCATAGAAAATTATGTGAATATATGATACCTGCAGGTGTCATCGCACCAGTTAAAATTAAAGTTTAATAACTATTATTTTGTTTATTTCTTACGAGTCCGAAAATGTGAAACCGTCCGATAACTCGGAACTTACCATACGGTCAAAAACAAAAAAATGTACATTGCATATAATTACTGTTCGTTCAATGTAACACAAAATATACAAATCAAAGTATCAAATATATTATTCACTATACCGAGTATGAGTTACCTATTGTTTACTTTTAACACTTTTGATTCATTAGCTACTTTGAACTTCCATCACAGCTGATTGTGGCAACAAAAACCATAATATACGTTAAATCGAAGCCTCTAAACCATTTTCTTTCAACCTAACTCATAAAAAATAAAATGTTTAAGTAGGTAAAATTATATAATCACTTCGAGTCATGTCTCGCTCTTATTACTATTTGTAATAAGTCTGACTCGAGATTTTGGTAATAAAAGCGTATCCTGATTGTAAATGTAAGATATAAATAAAAACTTTATAGTTTCAGACTCGCAAACCGCAATAATTGAAAGATTCAAATTTGAAAAATTATCCAAATCAATATATGTACGTTGGGGGACTTGATCTTATAGGTTTATTTTAGGCTTTTAGCGGTACTTGTGGGTTACCTGTCACCAATTTTGTGGGTTTCACAGGTACATTTGCAGTTAATTTCTGATAAATTTACTGATATGTATATGTATGTATATAGGGCGGTGTGCCTCCCTTTGAACCCCCCTGTCAGGTCATTAAACAATCATGAAGTGTGTATAGTACGACAATCTAGCGGATACAACCATCTACATATCATTTGTTGTATCCGCTAGTTTGTCGGGAGGTTAAAGTGGGGGAAACAAATATTCATACACATGAAAAAAAAAATTATGTTATATTAGACCTAAGTTACCTAACTAAAACCAAAAGTGACAATTGGGCCCCATGATAATTAGTTAGGTACAGTACAATTGGGCCCAAAGATTCAGCAATTGTTGCTGACTACGATAAAAATTTCCATTTACCATATCTTAATTGAGTCTATTTCATACCATTAGCCTCTGCAAAAATGGAAGCTTTTTTCTAATTTTACATGAAAAATTTGATGATTTTATATATTGTTAATGCTTTTTAGCTATGATGTACTTTTTTCAAAGATTTTAATACTCAAGCCTCTACAACAACCATTAAACTTCCGCCTTGCCAATTTACAGTCCAAATATTTTTGTTTACACCATTAGTTTTGAATGTGAGCTAGGTAGGTATAATCAATACAATATTATAAATTTAGGTATAAAATCGGAGAAACTTATTATAAAGACGTTAACACAGGGGTAACATACATGTTAAAACGTTAACCCAACTGTAAATTCGTGTATTTCAACAACTATTGTAAGTACAGTTTTCTTCTCGAGTATCATTTTGTTAATTGAACCTTTTTTCATCCACAATCAAATTTTCATAAATTTTTGTGAATATAATAACAATTTTAATAATGAGTGGTGAAAAGGACCTTGCGCAAATGGTCAGAAAACGGACGTTGATGTAAGCTCAAACACTAAAAAATTCTTAAAGATGGCTGAGTAAATAACTACAAATTACAAATGTCGAAGACTAATTCCACATAATCAAGAGCAGAGAAACAAACAGGCTGTTTATAGTATCCATTTCAATACTCGTAAAACAATAGGAAATAGGTATAAGAAAATGAATGTTCTGCATTGTAATACAATCAGAAACAGCAGAACAAAAGAATTCAGTACTTCATTTAAATAAACATTTAACAAATGCAATGAATAATAAGTCAACTACTAAACATATAGCAAATAATAAAGATAACTCACTTCATGCGATACACACTAGGCACTGAAAAGTGAATGATCCCACAACACACACTAAAAACTGACTGATTTAGTGCCAACTCGATCAACTTTATGTGTCCAAGCAGGATACAGTAACATAGGGTATGGTAATCAGCTGATTGAATCTATAGTTTGACGTGACCACCGGGTGACTCAAAATGGCGACTCTGACCACACTTTGAAAAATGGAAAAACCTACTTAAACTTAATCACTTTTAAATTGAATTTTTTCTTATCAATTACTAACTAGGCATTGGTTAAATTGTATTTCCATTATTTTTTTTCTTATTTGTTATTCATAGGAACTACAATTTAGCAGTTAACTAGCACTAATTTAGGCTCCTATAGGTAGCATATTTTCAAGACCCTATTTTTTATAGATAAGTTAAAGAAATGAACAATAAAAACACACCTGAATTATATCTATTTATTCAACTTTAAGGTTCAATCGCCATTTCCGCTTTTCTTTTGCACGAAACCCCTATAAAATGACTTCAAACTTCTCGAAATTAACATGCAAATACGAGGAATTATGAGGCGCTCGGTCACAAACAAGGAATGTGTTGTTGTGGTGACGTCATATTTTTGTGTCGTCTACTAGGTACTATACCCGTTAATGTTCCTGTACCCTGTGTCCAAGAGAGTATTGAGAGTTGGATTCTTTTTAGTCTGATGCTCACAAAAATATTTAAATCAATTATTATTTAATTTAAATAATGCAAATATAGAAGTAAAAAATAAATATATTATTGTTTTGCTGAATCAGTTTAATGAAAACAAGGCAGGATCCCTCAAATTAGATACCAACTTATGTATTTAATATTCATTATAACTACCTCAATTTTTCACTTTTTAAACAAATATATATTATTTTTCGTAAATTCTTTTTAAAGTTGAATGTGCAGCATCTCTTCAAGCTTAGTGTGTACACATCGCACAGTTTTTAATGCGAAGCCATGTAGCTGAAGAGCCACATCTAGTAATTTTTAGTGCCTAGTGTGTACAAAGCATACGTAATTAGAGTTTCTGGAGTACAGAACAAAGGAAGGCGGAGAGTGAGCGAAAGTGCACAACCTCTCTCAACAACTAACTCTTTGGCAATGAACTGGGGCAATGAACAAAGAAGTTATAGTACTGGAACTATAACAACGCCTCTCAGCTACATTATTAGGTCTGTTTTTCGGTCCACTGCTATATACGTAGTAGTGAGAGAGGGATGAGGAGAGGTGCTTGATATGTGGAGAGAGAGGGACAGAAGACCTGATGCATTTTGTATTGGAGTGTGGAGAGCTGGAGGAGGAGAGGATGGAGGTGTTGGAGCTGCAGAGACCAAGGGTGGAGCAGAGACAGACTGTGTTGGGAGAGTTTCTGTTCGGAGAGGAGGGGAGAAGAGAGAAAAGCGAAGTGATGATGAAGATGTGGAGGAAGAGAAGACAAATTGAGAGAAGAAGAGATGACTGAGGCAGATGAAGAGGATGAGTGATGCAGATGAAGCCGATGGAAAGGCACATTCAAGAAAACCCTGACTGAGTGACAATAGAGTGACTTGTTATCGTGACGTCATTAAGGCAACAGACTTTATCGAAAATTAGGGTCAGGTAGTTTGAATACAACATTACTCTTATATTGGCAATAAATAAACATTTTTTTTTATAATTAAACACTTCGATTACCTTGAATTTAATTTTAGAGTGTTGCTGTGATGACGTCACGTACACTAACCGTCTCAATTGTCAATACTATATTCTATATACTGTGATTCCGTGAATATGAATGTATGAGCAGTGGAGGACGGCATACACATAAAAACAAAATGTTAGCCGCCTGGCAATGAAAGGCCGTGAGAGAAATAGCCAGGAGTAACAGTGGGAAAAACCCACGAAAGAGAAACCTAATATAAAAAAAAATTCAGAAAATATCACATATTTAATAATAGAAAAAGGACATCGTGATGACGAGCACAAAGCGACAACAAACATTATCCAAATAATCACACTATGAAAAACATAATAAGTACGCGTAGCTACATTGATCAGTTCAATAATTGAAATAGAAAAAATAGAATAGAATCCATTCATTCAAATTAATTAACAATTTTTTTTTATTTTCGTATGATACCCCTGAAGACGGAAACCACGAAGGATTCTGAAAGCTTGGGAAATTTCAAAACTACTTCTTGTTGAGTTCTTCACCCTAAACTAGTAAACATATATAATTATGTATGTAACTACAAATTACGAACATTAAACATCATCCGAATAATCTCATTGAGAAAAGTAAAATATGTTGATACATTGATCAATTCAATAATATTTATTTAACTTAATAACCGAAATTAGGTACAATTTGTTGGTATTTGATTAACATAGGTATATGTTTTGAATATCATATATTCTGTAAATTAGTTAGATTTTACCCGTTAATAATCAACAATTTAATATAATATTTTCAGGAATACAAATTAAGTCATTTAATTTCCCAATTAAAAAATGATAACCAGCATAGAATTTTTTTTTATCTTATCTCGAAAAGTACTTTGTATATAGTTGTTGTAGACCATTTTTACATATTATAGATATTATTCGATTCGATTATTGCAAACAATTTTTTTATTTTATTTCGCAGGTTATCACGTACGTATTCAGCGATTTGAATTAAATCCCTATGTATTCCATTATAATATAAAATTGGAATAATTCAAAAACCTGTTCGAATTTCGTAAAACAAATCAGCGCTCTGTAAGACCATAGGCCGGAGGCTTCCAGAAAATTTCCGCCCCTTCTGTTGGACAGTCTCTGAAAATATCCTGGAAAGTATGTTGAATTAATTCCTATCTATCCCATTATAAATTAAGTTTTAATAATTCGAAACCTCGTATGAACTTCGAAAAATCCTTCTAACACGTTAAATTCGACACGACTTTCTCAAAAGTTGTAAATTTTCAAGTGTCTAGGTCTAACCGTTCGTGAGTAATGTAGCTCCAAGTAAAACACACACACAGATGTAGCGTATCATATATTGGAGATTGAGCCACTTAATCAATAATTATAATTCAGGATATTACTTCAAAGTGGTAGTATAATTACACAAGATACTCTTGAAATATATTGCATATCAACAGATGCATTTCGAAGATCACTTATATTGTGATCAAGTGGTGAGTCAGTGGCCAAAATAATATCGCGTCTTGCGGGACGCTCAAATCCTTATTTTTGGGTCATGTGACTGGCAATCTAGCGTCAGTTTAATGGAGAAATGATATAACTGAAACAAAATTTAATGGAGAAATGATATAACTGAAACAAAATAAGGTTTTACACCGTCTTCTTTAAGGTACGTTTTGCATGCAGCGATTGTTGCAATCATCGCTCAACGATTATCGTCCAGCAATAGGAATGCATTAAATTATAGCTCGGCAGTAATCGCTCGTTGCAAAACAAACCCATAAGAATAGCATTGAACTAGTGATCAGCGATAATCGCTGGGCGATGATCGCAATTAACAATCGCTGCATGCAAAACGTACCTTTAGCGTCCTGCAATCGCTGCAACACTTCCTCTCTCTAGAGTAGTTTATCATAACTCTATGATTGTGATAAAATTTGTTTAATTTTAATACTTTTTCTCGCTTTATTTTGTAATCACGATACCACATTGAAATAGATTCAAAATAATAAATAAATGTGTTTAAACACCTTTACAAAAGTCCCCAATAAATGTAATACAATATTAATATAATAATCTTCATCTTTGAGGTATCATATCTACAGGAGGGAATTTCTTTAGTGCCTTATCTTCAGGAGAACCCAAAATTTCATAAAATGTTCATTTATATTACGAGTAACTTTAAAACAATGGAAGTAATTCAAAAATTATTGGATATTACAAACATTTTACTAAAAGTTAACAATTTGCAGTGTATCAAGGTCTGCATCACACTAAAAATGCATAAATATATGTTTTAAATAATTCTATAGGAAATAATTTCAAATAATAGCGTACATTGGTAGTTTACAGTAAAAAATTTAAATTGTATCAGACGTTTAGTCTTCAGTTTCTTCCCAGAGCTGATCTTTTAGAGGAGAATTGAAGTCCTCCTACATATATACATATTCTGCTTCAGGATATGGACTGAAGGTTTTCAATTGGGTTTGAATCTAGAGAGAGACTGAGCCATACCCTCAACTCATCACTGACGAACTTATTACTTCTTAGAAAATTTACAGTTGCCTTAGCAGAGTAAGGGGGAGCGTTGTCATGCATGAATTTTTTTCTTTAAAACAAAGCAGATTTTCATTTTCAGCCAATGAACAAATCCACCCATCAAACAGTTAATATAATTAGCCGAATTGGGAAAATGTAGCGGCAGCGCCGTTGCTTTTCATAGTAGCGCTGACCACCTCTGGTAGCGCTGCCCAAGGCTTACATACACCTCAGGTTACTGTAGACTCATCACATGTTAATAAACATTGCATGGGTAACTGCAAAAAAAATATTGCACAAAGATGCTATAAGCTAGCAATTATTACCTATTATAAGTTGTGTTCCAAGTAATCCAATTGTTCCACCTTTTCGATCGGTACTATATGGGACTTTTCCCCGCCTGACTAGTGGATCGGACCAGATTAACGAAAATAACAGCTGTTCAAAGAGGTCCTAAAAATCAAAACAAATTGAAATGGTGAACTTTCTCTGCGTCCATTTTTATAATTTATCGATTTTAAAGAACTTTAGGTTTTAGATCTCCAAAGTCTGTTAATTTAATTTGTTTCCCTCAAATTGATAAACTTATTAGTACATAAAGTATAACACGAGGAATTTTTCTTCAAGTCATTTAACTTTAGATTATTTTCTAACAAAAGTTATATAAGATTATTTATACCTATGTATTGATAATAGGATTGCATTCATTGGCAAATATTATATCCTAATTCAGCAAACGTTTGGTTAAATTAAACAAAACTAATTCAATCAAACATTGGGATAAAAGTGATCCTAGTTATTTTTTCTTGACTTTCGGTAATGTTCTGTTTATGAACAATAATTAGGCAGAAAATAATTAATTGATTGAAAATAAGTTATTCAAAAACCAATTAAAAGAATTAAGAATATATAAAAGTTTAAATTTCATTATTTAATATTCACTCTTCAAAAATTACATATCAAGGTCAAGGGAGTGTTGTATATGTTCTGCGCCATTTGCCGATTTGCGCAATCTCGTGAATGCACAGCGCGTTTTTAGGATCATCGAAAATACGCGACAATCTTGAGAGTGTGCAGGGCAGGTAAAGGATATGAAACAGAACCAACAGGTATGGAGTAGATAATCAATTATTTATGCATTTGATTGGTCCATTTCATCAAAATATGATAGTTAAAGCTATACATAATAACTTGGTAATATATTGGTAATTAAGCTTGAGTTAATTACTCAAAGAAAACATAAGCAAAACTGGTATTCAAATTTTACTCCTTGTTTTCAATGTAAAAATATAGTTTTTTAAATTAAATAAAATATTAAGAAGAGTTTTCCATATAATTACATGCGAGAATGCACTGTGCATAAGAAGATTCTGGTTCTAAAAATGCGCAGCAATTTCTCGAGATTGGGCAAAATTGACCAATTGCACGTAACATGTATACAGAAGACTCCTGAGTAAGGGTAGGTACGCACAGTGAGAAAGCAGGTTTGCCCGCGTGGGCTACCGGCGCGTAACTGTTTCCGGAATTGAAAGATATTAACAAGTGTTCTGTTCACAGAGAAAACAGGCTCGAACAGGTCAGTGCTGGCAACCTGCCATAACCTATTTTCCGGATTGATTTTTTCATTCCGGTAAGCCGACCACGGGCCATCCTGTTCGAAATCAGTTTAGTTTTACCTCAATTATTATTGCATTTTCTTTTAACAGCTCTCTCTCTTTCTAGCGGCAATCGGGTGTAGGTCATGAATTTTCACTCAATACAGTACAATATTATGTAGTTTTCTTGAATGAACGGTATGATATATGCCCAATAAAATAAATATATATATATATTCCTGTGGATGTCTTTCCTTTTTCTTTTTATTATTTTATTCTTCTTAATTTTATATGCAAGTTGCCAAGCACCAACAAATCATAGCCTGACGACGAACTAGACATTTTACGTACCATATGGAACTCACAACGTCACAGCTCACCGGTTGATTCGCAACTACCTGCTTTCCTGCGTATTCTGTGAACATCTTCCCACGCTGTTTTCCGGTACGACCAGGCACAAGCAACCAGCGCGCTGGAAACCAGCTTTCTCTCTGTGCGCACCTTAAAGCAGGTTGCCGGCGCACTGTTTGTCTGCGCCTGCTCGTACAGGAAACCAGCTCGTACAGGAAACCGGGAAGGTGCTCACAGAATACGCAGGAAAGCAGGTAGTTGCGAATCAACAGGTGAGCTGTGACGTTGTGAGTGCCATATGGTACAGAAAATGTCTAGTTCGTCGTCAGAAGATGATTGTTGGTGATTGACAACGTGCATATAAATTTAAGGAGGACGCGTATCAAAGTGCACCCAATGAATAGCAAGAGGAGACCTTGGTGAATATCATCATCTTTTCAGCGATGTTCGTAGGGACAAAGCACAATTATTTGAATATACAAGGATGACGGAAGAGACGTTAAAATTCATCCTTAAGAAAGTTGAACATCGAATCACTGAAACATGGTGCAATTGGCATGAACAGCCTATTCTACCAGAAGAACAGCTTCTCATAACGATCAGGTGAGATAAATTATGAAGCTCAGTTAAACTTTATTTAAAGGTCCTCTCCAGGCTCCGGGAAAAAAATGAGTTTATTACACGATAGTATAGGTAGAACTAAGGTTTACGATCATTATTCTGCAAACCGCATTCAATTCGGTTGAGTAAATATTTTATTATTTGCTTTTAAAGTTTTTAATACGGTGTGAGCAACAGTTGAGCAAATCACTAACCTGACGCTGAGAAAGAAGATTGTTCATTCTTTGTTTTTATTGTAAATATAGATTTTTAAACAAACAATACGTTTTTGGCCTTCGTTTAAGATATTAGTTGTTTCCTAAAGTATATAAACGTATATTAAAATTTTATCCGATTTTATACCTTTACACAAATATCAAATAAATTTATTAAACGTAATACCTAGTTGACAATTAAAACAAATGGTGTACATTCTTCTTCTTCTTCTGACTGAAAATTAGAAAGTCGGAAGTAAAATAGGTTTTGTAGAATTTTGATTATAAAATTTAAAAGCATATAAAATAAAAAGATGCTATCAAATTTGATGGAGTTTGCAGTAAAATAATATGAAACATTAGCCTCATTTATTTAAGCAATATAAAAATTTGCTTTACCTTTAAGTAGTTCCTCCTTCAGTATATAATTTTTTTAGTAATGAATAATGATTACAATCAAACAAGAAATTATCTGTTCATGATGTTTATTGAATAATTATCTGTAAATCTTAGAAATAAATGAACACCATAAATTAGCCATTACTACTTCATAAAAAAATATACATTAAAATACTACTTCCTGTAAGGAAATATCCTTCACCTAGAACTGTATATATGTTATTTTGTCAGTATGTTCTTTTTAAATTAAATATATGTGTTTAAAAATTATGTGTTTATCCCAACTCGTTGCCCGTTATGAGTATTATGAATAAAGTCGTTAAAATTAAAATATAATTGAATATTAACCTTTAAAACGGGCAATGAGTTGGTCTCCAATATTTTCCCGAGTTTTCCTCAGAGTAGCGAAGCTCGGAAGTAATCAGTTGTCGTTCGAAGCTACTTGGGTAAACACAACCTAGCTAGTATCTCCTTGTGTTAAACGTTCGCCACAGTCAAACCCATGTCTGGCTGAAACTTTAGCTTCTCCCCCCTACCACCTGACGACTGCCGCTTTGTTGTGATGAGCTGCAGTGATTGAGTGATGTCCAGTGTTGTTTGTTAACGGACCAACTAACTCTCACTACCATTGGATCCTCCATTCCCTGAGCGCCCAGATGTTTCACCGTGCTGACGGAACAAGGAAGCAACTGATTACAGTATAGGTGAGACCTACTCAAAAGCGTGTGCCGTTAGTTTCTGTACTTTCAGTTATTTGTTTCCGACTATTCATCTTACTCTGAAAACGGGCAACTGATAATTCATTATTTTCTATTTTACGAACTATATATATTCTGACTTTTAATTATTCTCCAATTAAATTTCTATATAACTAAATTTCTAAAATATTAAATTGCTTAAATTGATAAATTGCTTAAATTGATAAATTGCTTAAATTGATAAATTGCTTAAATTGATAAATTGCTTAAATTGATAAATTGCTTAAATTGATAAATTGCTTAAATTGATAAATTGCTTAAATTGATAAATTGCTTAAATTGATAAATTGCTTAAATTGATAAATTGCTTAAATTGATAAATTGCTTAAATTGATAAATTGATAAATTGCTTAAATTGATAAATTGCTTAAATTGCTTAAATTGCTTAAATTGCTAAATTGCTTAAATTGATAAATTGCTTAAATTGATAAATTGCTTAAATCTATACTATTTCAATTTTTAAATAATTAATTAAGTATACCTTCAGTAATCCAAAACATATTCTTTGAATTCTTTTTAACCAAGTTATACTATTCTAGGACCTAACCAGTGGTTTCTGCTGCGTTATCGTTGCTGCCTCTTGCCGATCAGTCTAATTAACTTGTACTTCGGTCGAACCAAAATCGGTAATAATTTAATCCTGCATTGATAATAAATATTCATGATCATATTTCACTTTATTCCCATCTTTATTTATTATACTATATTTTCCATTATTTCATATTTACAGTTTTCAAGATTTCCAGTTGCCCCTGCATTGAAGTTACGTGGATCACACGCACTGTCCACGGAACATTATATAGGAACTATTTTTTTAAAACTCTAAATAGAAATTATTACCTACTACTGTCATTAAAATCCAAATTGAACAGTGCAAATCTATAAATTAATTTATTTTGTTCTAACCTTCATATTAAATAAACTATTAAAACTTATACAAATTACATCTTCCTTCCCTTTTTCGATGCATGGCGCCCAAACAGGTGAATGGTCACCGGCAGTCTGCGGATGATTCATCTGGTGCTCTAATTATTACTGTCTAATTTTCTCATTCACAGCTTTGCGGTCGTCTATAGTGTTCTGGGGGTGAACTCTATTATTTATTACTATATTAAAATTTGAACGTTACTAGTTTGTATTCTGTTAATTTTGTACTTATATTGTATAATTACTAGTCAACCATAATGGCTGAATTACAAACTTTGATTAATAAGCGTAAATTTATACGCAAGAAAGTTTCTGAATTTCATGAATCTAGGAATACTTTCAATGAATTACTAGATGCTCAAATTAAAGAGCACGCTGATGTTCTCGATACGTATGCTAATGATATTGAAAATTTGAATGATGCTATTCATAAATATTTTATTGACGAGAATAAAGAAGTCAGTGAGGAAGAATACGAGAGGTGTCAGGAATATAAAGATAAAATAACTAGATGTATAACAAGCTTAAGATTAGCAACAACTTCTATTCCTGTTCATACCAGTACACATAACTCGTATCCTTCCTAACTACGATCTCCTATAGCTCCTCTACCTAGATTTACTAGTGCAGACGGAGAAGATCTTACTAGGTTTCTTATCGAATTTGAAGATACTCTTAGTAAATATAACTATTCACAGTATGATCAGTTACTGCTTTTAAAGCAACAAATTAGTGGCAGAGCCCTAACTCTTGTAAATTCTCTTGAATCTGACAAACAAGGATATAGACATGCTAAATCATTGTTAGTAGAAGCATTAGCTTCAGAAGATGTTCAAACATTTAATGTTATTAAACAGCTAACTGAATTAAAATTGCCGTTGAAAGCTGAACCATTTGAATATATATCTCGAGTAAGATTGTTATCTGAGAGTGTCAAAAAATTGGATATTACTATTGATGTTTTGCAATATTTTGTGTGGATGGGTCTTAATGATTCCTTTCAGGAACAACTACTAATTTCTATTACAAATAACATAAGACCATCTTTCAAAGAGATCTCTAATAACTTCTTTTTAGCTGCTGAAAGATACACACTGCTGCAGAAAAAGACCAAAGCATTCAAATCGTCTCCAGATAATTTATGCCCTGATAATCCCACACCAAAGTCAGATATTAATTATCATAAAAATAATGCTTCAGGCAGTGCAAAATTTAGATCATGTGTACTTTGCCCTGAACCTACTGATAATAACTCTATTCACCCGATTTACAAGTGTGAAAAATATCCTGATGCTAAATCAAAGTTGAAGCGAATTAATGAACTTGGGGGTTGTAACAAATGTGATTTTACTAATCATCAATCAAACTCTTGTAGATTCAGATTTAATTCAAAGTGTAAGCATTGTCATAGCTGGCATCAGAGTTTTCTTTGTTCCCGAGATCTCAGAAAATTTAATTCTGACAGGGGTAACAATAGCAACTCGGTAAATAATCATACTGTCATAATTTCATATGTGTATCCAGGTACTGTTTCCAGTGATAGTATTTTGCCAACATTTTCTTTTAATATTGGTAATAATTGTATTAGAGGATTGAAAGATTGCGGCAGTCAAGTTAATTTTATTGTGGAAGATCTTGTTGAGAAGTTAAATTTGAAAGTTATTAATGGCATAAATGTTTCTCAAAAATGCAAATCTAAAATTGTAGAAATTGATGCGCGTTTTGGAACTTCTAATTTTGTAATTGAAGCCGTAACTATTCCTAAAATTAATATTTCTTTGAATATTAGCTGTCTCGGGGATATTGTTAGAAAGTGTTCGGAACTAGATTTAGAGTTAGCCGACTCATTTTTGAATGAGACCGATAATCAGATAAAAGGCCTAGATTTTATTTTGGGCACTAAGGGTGCTTTTTGTTTACCAGAATCTGATACACTCCTAGGATATGACGTGATGTCAGTCTATTCACACACGCCATGTGGTGTACTACTTAGGGGTGATGCTAAGCAACTATTATACAATTTGAAAAATTGTTTTAATTCTGGTGTTACTGGTAATGATTATTGTGATTATAAACCTTTATCGACCTTTACGTCTGTTATTTGTGATTAATATACTGTTGAAATTTTAGTTAAATGTATTACACACTTGTTATATGTTTAATATTAATTTCCTGTTAGACTAGCTCAGCTATATTAAATTACCTATTGTTTAAATAACCATGTATTACTTTTAATGAGGAACGGACGTAAGGTCTAAAGTCTATCACACTTCCGTCGAGTGTTAAATACCACTGTTTGTAGAACCCTAAGGCAGTCGGTTCTTTACATTACTCAGTGAGAGATGTGTTCCACTCCTCTCTCAATAGACTTCTAATTGTATAACATATTTACTCTTTAAATAAACTCTATGTCTTAACGTTGTTAACCCACTGTTATTTAACCTAATTCTAACAGGTTATGGGCCCAGTGAACGATAAGAGTTTATAAATCAAATTATGTTTAAACAAATTAGAAGTTTATAACAGTAATAAATATAAAAACGAAGTGCAGTGAAAAAGTGTTAACCTATATGAAACATATCACTCGAACGCTTGTGTAAGCATATCGTGTTAACGCGCTAATGAGGTCAATTATAATGATTGCTCTAGCGAAAAATGCACTTGTTTTATAATATAATTATTTAGTATTTGTGCGGAAGAGGTGTCAAGAGAGGTCACAAATTACCTTTAAATCTGTGACCTTATCCTTTGGTAAACAGTCTTTCAACAAAAGGTTCTTGCGAACTAAGACTTGTGTTGCTGTTCCAATAAAATATTAATAATTATATTCAGTGAAGTTATTCTTATGAATTAGAATAATTTTAAAACATCAAATTCAGTTAAACAGTAAATCAATTTAACTGCTTTGGTTGTTTATGTTTGTTTAAGTATTGAACGATAATAAATACTTTGAAAACATTTCTTCAAATAAGTTACCGGGGATTGTTCCCCTAGACGGAAATAATTACCCTACATGGAGGATACAGATGCAGATGTATCTCTTAAGAGAGAAACTGATGGACTTTGCTGATGGAACTAAACCAGTTCCAATAGATTCTGATTCAACTGATGTTAAATCTGCCTATGCGAATAACAAGAATAAAACTCTTGCTGATATAGTACTATCTATTTCTCCGGATCAATTGTACTTAGTTGGACAACCCACGGATCCACAAGCTGTCTGGACCACTCTTCAAGAAACGTTTCAGAAAAACACGTGGGCTAACAAATTTCGTCTGAAGAAAAAGCTCTACAATTTAAAATTGAAGTCTCCAGAACTACTAGACTCTCATTTGAAAGAACTAACTGAAGTTTTTCAAGAGCTTACCTTGTTAAATCAAGTGATCAGTGAAGAGGATAAAGTTATTTGTCTCCTGTCATCACTACCAGGGCCGTTTGAAGTGCTTGTCACCGCACTTGAAACTCAGACAGACATCCCTAACTGGATTACCGTAGCTGACACACTCCGGAGAGAAGCTGAAAAGTTGAGTATTAAATCCAATAATGCATTAGCATTATCCAATACTCAGAATTATGCTGGAGTAAATAAACAGTCCATCATTTGCCATTTACTGCAAAAAGATGGGGCACCTGAAAAAAGACTGCTTTAAATTTAAAAGGTCTTCTCAAACTAACAGAACTCAAAACCAGCCAAATGTTGTAAATGTAAGTCATATAGAACTAAATCACACAATGTATGCTAATGATATCGCTCTTTGTAACAAATATGCCGACAGTAATATTTGGATAATAGATTCAGGCTCTTCATCACACATGAGTGGTGATAAAAATTTATGTAAAGATTTTGCAAATATTAGCAAACCTATCAATGTTAAAGTAGGAAATGGAGATGTCTTACAAGCTATTTCACTAGGAAATGTTTCTGTTATTGTGAATATACCAGGTGGTGGAAGTAGAACATGTAAAATAAATGATGTACTATATGTGCCAAATCTAGCTTTTAATCTACTATCAGTGTCAAAAATGACAAGTAATAATAAATCTATTATTTTTGAAGATGATAAATGTAAAATTTTGAACGAAAATAAAGAGTTAATTGCTGAGGCTAACTGTGTGGGTCAACTCTATTATCTTAATACTTTAGTTCATAAAGCTGCAGTAACTGTTGATCAACATAAAGTAAACATTCTATGGCACAGAAGGCTCGGTCATATAGGTAACGACAACTTGACTAAAATGATCCGAACTAAATCAGTAAATGGTCTGGATAGTAAATTAAAAGCTATAGAAGGCGTGTGTGAACACTGCTGTAATGGGAAAATGCATAAAATACCTTTTTCTACAAGCATTAAGAAAAATTGTAAACCTCTTGATTTAATCCACACAGATGTCTGTGGGAAAATTACTCCCACTTCCAGGGGTAATAATTCATATTTTCTGACCTTTATTGATCATGCTACTCGATACTCCTGGATATATGTTATTGCACATAAGAGTGATGTGTTTCAGAAGTTTTTGGAATGGAAAGCTATGGTTGAAAATATTTATGAAAGGAAAATTAAAACCTTGCAGTCAGATAATGGAGGAGAATATACCTCAAATAAGTTTGAATCATATTTACGAAATGAAGGTATAATTCACCAGAAATCCATTCCTAAAACTCCTGAACAAAATGGGTTAGCTGAAAGATTTAATAGAACTATTATGGAAAAAGTTAGATGTATGTTATCTGATTCAGGAATTGATAAGGAATTCTGGGGTGAAGCACTATATACTGCAAATTATCTAAATAATAGATGCATTAATTCATTTTTAGTAAATAAAACTCCATATGAAGCTTTAAATCTTAGAAAACCCAACGTTAGCCATATAAAAGTTTTTGGATGCACAGGGTACGCACATATTTCTTGAGATGAAAGATCAAAGTTAGAAAATAAAGCTACCAAATGTCTGTTTATTGGCTATGGCACAGTTACTAAAGGGTATAAGATGTATGATGTTGAATCTAAAAGAATCTTCTTTTCCAGGAATGTAACCTTTGATGAATCAATTTCATCTAAGATTGAGAGCCCTCAACTGAGTGAGACTCCTACCTCTCCACTGGTGTTCCCTTCAGAAGATTCAGAACCTGCTGGACCTGAGAATCACACTCCTGACGATAATCCTCCAATAATCCTCCCTGAGGCGCAACCTGTACCAGCTATCAGTCCTAATGAGGATCTTAGACGATCGTCTAGAATTCGTCGAGCTCCTATTAGATATGGTAGTTGGGAGTATGATCAGTTTGAGGAGGAGGAGGAGGGTTTATTAGTCAATGGGAATATCAATATCGAACCTAGGTCGGTATCTGAGGCTCTTAATAGCGGTTCTGAATCCTCTAAATGGAAACATGCCATGGAGAGGGAATTAAATGCTTTTGAGAAACATAAAGTTTTTGAACTCGTAAAACCTACCTCAGATTTAAACATAATTAAATCTAAATGGGTGTTTAAAAGAAAAAAGGGTTCTGATGGTAGAGTGGTTTCATATAAAGCTAGATTAGTCGCTCAGGGTTTTTTACAGAGACCTGGAATCGACTATGATGAAATTTTTGCTCTTGTAGTGAGATTTGAATCGGTGCGAACCATGTTATCTTTAGCAGCTAACCAAAAATTATTTGTACATCACTTGGATGTAAATTCTGCTTTTCTGAATGGGGATCTTAAAGAAAATGTTTATATTAGACAGCCTCCTGGCTATGCTATTCCAGGAAAAGAAGATTTAGTATGTAAACTTAATAAATCTATGTATGGATTAAAACAATCACCCAAATGTTGGAATGATGCGTTGGATGCATATCTTAAATCCTTAGGATTTATTCAGTCCTCTTGTGACTCATGTATATATGTTAAATTAATCAATAACTCTCCATGCTTCATTTCTGTGTATGTAGATGATATTATTGTAGCATGTAAGAACTATGATGATCTGACTAAAATCAAGATTGATTTCAGTGCTAAATTTGAGATGAAAGACTTAGGAAAATTATCCTATTTCTTAGGCATAAAAGTCGTACAAGACGCAAATAAAATAGCCCTAAATCAATCTTCATTTGTCAACGAGTTATTAGATAGATTTGAATTCAATAATTGCAAACCTGTTTCAACCCCTGCTGACGTTAATTCCCATTTGGAACCAACTACTGATGATAGTGAACTAGTAGATAAAACTAAATATCAGTCAGCTGTAGGTGCCTTACTGTATCTATCTACTAAAACTAGACCGGACATAACTCATGCAGTTGGAAATGTCTCTAAATTTTGTTCCAATCCAAACACTAAGCACTGGTCTGCAATTAAGCGAATATTTAGATACCTAAAGGGCACACCTGATCTTGGCATTACATATGGTAATGAAGATTCTGAGTTGATAGGTTATTCTGATGCCGACTGGGCAGGAAACAGAGTTGATAGGAAAAGTACTTCTGGCCAATGCTTTATGTTAAATAATTCCATTATTTCTTGGCGCTCTGTGAAACAGTCATGTGTTGCTTTATCAACGGCTGAAGCTGAATATGTTTCCCTCTCTGGAGCCTCCCAAGAAGCTGTATTTCTTAATAAATTACTATTAGATCTTAAAGTACCAAATAAGAATCCTATAGTTTTGTTTGAGGATAATCAGTCAGCTATTAGTATTGCTAAAAATGATAAAAATCATCCTAGATCGAAACACATTGATATTAAATTTCATTACATTAGAGATCTTGTTGCTTCAAACACAATTAAACTTGTGTATTGCCCCAGTGAAACTATGCTTGCTGACATATTCACTAAACCGTTGCCTATTGATAGATTTACCAAATTAGTTGAATTAATAGGCATGAAAAATATATAATGTCGTGTGAGGAGGAGTGTTGAAATTTTAGTTAAATGTATTACACACTTGTTATATGTTTAATATTAATTTCCTGTTAGACTAGCTCAGCTATATTAAATTACCTATTGTTTAAATAACCATGTATTACTTTTAATGAGGAACGGACGTAAGGTCTAAAGTCTATCACACTTCCGTCGAGTGTTAAATACCACTGTTTGTAGAACCCTAAGGCAGTCGGTTCTTTACATTACTCAGTGAGAGATGTGTTCCACTCATCTCTCAATAGACTTCTAATTGTATAACATATTTACTCTTTAAATAAACTCTATGTCTTAACGTTGTTAACCCACTGTTATTTAACCTAATTCTAACATATACTGTGCCTAATGTGACTAATTCTGATATATATCCCATTATTTCTAAGGACGGTATTGTAAATATTTCCCTGTTAAATGAGGCTACTGATGATATGCTTTCTGAATATTGTAAATATTTCACACATTGTAGTAGTGAAGATGTTAATGACAAAAACTCTGAAATTAATGATAAACTTGTTAAATTTGCTCTTGATAATTTGAAGATTAATGAGGATGGCAGATTGGTAATGCCATTGTTTTGGAACAGTTCAGTTTCTCGTCTGCTAGGTAACAATAGAAAACTTGCGGAGGCTGTTCTAAAGTCAAACTTAAAGAAATTGCGCAAAGATGATGTATTGTTAAAATTAATGGATGATGTATTGGCGCATCCGGAATTGTTGAAAGAATTGATGATTTTGAACAATTTAAATTAGATAACCCTAATCATAGTTTCTTGGCGCATATGGGTGTTTATAAATTGAATCGTGAAACTACTAAATGTCGCATTGTTTATCTTTCTAATTTGTGTGAAAAGATTCCAGGCCAGAATTTGACTGTTAGACACAATCAAGCGATTCATAGTGGCCCGTCTCTCAATCAGAAACTCTCTTCTGCTATTCTGCACTTGAGATTTGATGAGAGACTTCTATGTTTTGATATTGCTAAGGCATTCAATTGTATAGCATTAAATGAAGTGGACCAAAACAGACTTCTCTTCTATTGGTTCAGAAATGTGAGTAAAGGTGATTTCACCGTAGTTCCATACCGTCGCCTTCGCTTGAGTTTTGGTGTACGGTGTAGTCCAACTATCCTAATGTTAGGATTATATTATATTCTAATGTTAGATATTGATAACAATGACAGTGTGCTTAATAAATTTAAGGCTTTAGTTTACCAACTATCGTACATGGATAATTTAGCAATTAGTGCAAATTCACACGATGAAATTACTAGCGCTTATAATAAATTACCACCTCTATTTGAATAATTTGGATTCCCATTGCAACAATTCATCACTAATGATTCTAAGTTACAAGAGACTATTGATAGTGATTTTTATATATCTACTGATGCTAATGTTAAATTACTAGGCTTGAATTGGAACAGACTCTATGATGATTTGTCTACAAAGCAAATAAATTTGGATATTTCCGCTTCTACAAAGCGTACCATTTTGTCATCTATTGCATCACAATTTGACATTTATAATTTCAATGGTCCTATTTTAAATAGGGCCAGATTATTTTTGCATGATTTACAGTGTGATAATTCGTTGGAATGGGATGATAATTTGCCTAAAGATAAATTGAAGGAATGGTACAACATTTGTAAACAAGCTAATGCTTCACCTGTTATTAAAGTCAAGCGATTTGTTGGAGAACGTACAAGTCAGTATAGACTGATAGCATTTTCAGATAGTAGCGCTCTTATTTACGGTACTGTGATCTATATTCAAGATTTAAATTCTAACCAGATATCTTTTCTAATGTCAAAGAGCCGTATTGTTAATAAACAATTCGAGAATAAAACTATTCCTTCTCTGGAAATGCAAGGAATTGTATTAGCTACTGAATGTCTAACTGACTTGTACAAAGAACTTTCAGGTCCAACATGTGTTTGTCCTATTAATATAACTGATATGTTAATATATTCTGATAGTATGGTCTGTCTCTCATGACTGGATTCCTATGTTTCAAAATTAGATAAATTGCAAAAGAGATCGGTATTTGTTCAGAATAGACTAAATAAGATTGTGACTCTTTGCGAAACTAATTTCCCTATTACTTTCAAATTTGTGTCTGGTATTGAAAATCCCGCGGATAGTGTCACCCGTTGTCTGTCTTATAAAAGCCTTTGTAAAACAAACTATCTAAGGGGACCTGTTGATGAATTTTCTTACGAACGTAGTCATGATGACATTATGTGTATTACTGTACCTAATCCACATGCTAAACTTTGTCCTAGCTTCCAGGTGACTTCTTCTTCTGTAGCTCATGAGGATTCTTTGAGATATGCCGATAACTTAGAAAGATTTTCTTTTCTCAGATTACGTGGAATTTATAGTAAAGTCATGATTTTCATAAATAAATTGAAGCATAGAGTTGGTAATAAATTTCTAAAGCACGCAGTTGATTATAACTTTCTCAAGGAATCTACAGAATTCTTAGTTAAACAAGATCAGCATTTACATTATAAAGATTTGTTCAATTATTTTGAAGGTAACTCTGATCGTATTAAGGATATTCCTAACTTGGTTAATCAGTTGAATGTTTATGTTGATCAGAACGGATTGCTCAGAGTGAAGAGCAAATTTTCTAGGATGACTGACGGCAAACTTGCAATTTTTCCTATACTTCTGTTTAAAAACAGTAGATTGACAGATTTGATAGTAGAGTATTACCATGTTAAAATGTTTCATTCTGGTGTATATAATTTGCTCTCGGAGATTCGTAAAATTTTCTGGTTACCTCATTGCTTTACCGTTATTAAACGAAATCTCAAAGTGTGTACTGTTTGCCGTCGATTTAAAGCTAAGGGTATCCAACTAAATCAAAGTCCGTATAGAGAGAATAGAATTGATCCTCCAAAAATTCCTTTCAGAGCAATATATATGGATTATTTTGGCCCGTATAATGTTAAGAACAATGGTGTCAGACGTAAAGTTTATAATCTCTGTATTACTTGTATGTTCACTAGGGCTATCAATTTAAAATTATGTCTAGATTTGTCTGTTGTCGAGTTTCTCCGAGCTTTTCAGATCCACTGTTTTGAATTTGGAGTTCCAACCGCAGTCATGTCAGATCTTGGTAGCCAGTTTGTTGCTGGAGGAAATATCATTGCTGATTTTTTGAAGGATCCCGATTCGGTGAGATATTTTGAAGAGAATGGTGTATCCCCAATTTCATTTGACCAATACTATAAGGGTAATAGCTCTCTTGGATCTCTAGTCGAAAGCTCTGTAAAATTAACTAAACGCTTGATATTTGGAGCGATTCGCAATTATGTATTAAATATTAGAGACTTTGAATTGGTTGTTTTCCAAACTATTAATCTTGTAAACAAAAGACCTATCGCGTTCAAGGAAAGTTTGAGAGATCCGAGTGTTGATGATTTTTTAAATGTTATTACTCCTGAGAACTTGCTGAGAGGTCATAACTTAGTTTCAATAAATCTTATTCCAAACTTACAGCCAGTTATCTCTGAATCTGATCCTAATTGGAAACCTGGCTCTGACTTTGTTGGAACTATAAGAGACGATTATCGTTCTCTACGTAACGTTAGAGAAGAACTTGTCAAGAGATACAACTCTGAATTTATAGTTAACTTGATAGGGCAGACTGTTAACGCTAAAGAATTGTATCGTCCTGTTAAGCATCATGGAATAGACATAGGAGATATTGTTCTCCTCAAAAAACCCAATACTAAGATAGCTAACTATCCAATGGCTATTGTTAAGTCTATTTCCAGGAACATTAATGACGAGGTAACTGGAGCTACCCTAATGGAAGGTGCCACACGAGAAATCGTGAAGAGGCACAGTACCGCCCTAATTCCCTTATTGAGTAGAGACTACCTATTGGAAAATGTTTCTGTTGATATTCCTAATAGTTCTATTTCTACAGATAAGTCGCGTCCTCGACGCAAGGCGGCTGTTGTCTGCCGTGAAAGATTGCGACAGCAATCTCCATAAATATGACATTTATGAAATTTTGTTCACTTTTGTATTCTGTAAATATTTTCAAAAGTGAACGTTCCCCCCTGGAGTGTAAGGAAATATCCTTCACCTAGAACTGTATATATGTTATTTTGTCAGTATGTTCTTTTTAAATTAAATATATGTGTTTAAAAATTATGTGTTTATCCCAACTCGTTGCCCGTTATGAGTATTATGAATAAAGTCGTTAAAATTAAAATATAATTGAATATTAACCTTTAAAACGGGCAATGAGTTGGTCTCCAATGTTTTCCCGAGTTTTCCTCAGAGTAGCGAAGCTCGGAAGTAATCAGTTGTCGTTCGAAGCTACTTGGGTAAACACAACCTAGCTAGTATCTCCTTGTGTTAAACGTTCGCCACAGTCAAACCCATGTCTGGCTGAAACTTTAGCTTCTCCCCCCTACCACCTGACGACTGCCGCTTTGTTGTGATGAGCTGCAGTGATTGAGTGATGTCCAGTGTTGTTTGTTAACGGACCAACTAACTCTCACTACCATTGGATCCTCCATTCCCTGAGCGCCCAGATGTTTCACCGTGCTGACGGAACAAGGAAGCAACTGATTACAGTATAGGTGAGACCTACTCAAAAGCGTGTGCCGTTAGTTTCTGTACTTTCAGTTATTTGTTTCCGACTATTCATCTTACTCTGAAAACGGGCAACTGATAATTCATTATTTTCTATTTTACGAACTATATATATTCTGACCTTTAATTATTCTCCAATTAAATTTCTATATAACTAAATTTCTAAAATATTAAATTGCTTAAATTGATAAATTGCTTAAATTGATAAATTGCTTAAATTGATAAATTGCTTAAATTGATAAATTGCTTAAATTGATAAATTGCTTAAATAGATAAATTGCTAAATTGCTTAAATTGATAAATTGCTTAAATTGATAAATTGCTTAAATTGATAAATTGCTTAAATTGATAAATTGCTTAAATTGATAAATTGCTTAAATTGATATATTGCTTAAATTGATAAATTGCTTAAATTGATAAATTGCTTAAATTGATAAATTGCTTAAATTGATAAATTGCTTAAATTGATAAATTGCTTAAATTGATAAATTGCTTAGATTGATAAATTGCTTAAATTGATAAATTGCTTAAATTGATATAAATTGCTTAAATTGCTTAAATTGCTTAAATTGCTTAAATTGCTTAAATTGATAAATTGATAAATTGCTTAAATTGATAAATTGATAAATTGATAAATTGATAAATTGATAAATTGATAAATTGCTTAAATTGATAAATTGCTTAAATTGATAAATTGATAAATTGCTTGAATTGATAAATTGCTTAAATTGATAAATTGCTTAAATTGATAAATTGCTTAAATTGATAAATTGCTTAAATTGATAAATTGCTTAAATTGATAAATTGCTTAAATTGATAAATTGCTTAAATTGATAAATTGCTTAAATTGATAAATTGCTTAAATTGATAAATTGCTTAAATTGCTTATATTGATAAATTGCTTAAATTGCTTAAATTGATAAATTGCTTAAATTGATAAATTGCTTAAATTGATAAATTGCTTAAATTGATAAATTGATAAATTGATAAATTGATAAATTGCTTAAATTGATAAATTGCTTAAATTGATAAATTGCTTCAATTGATAAATTGATAAATTGCTTAAATTGATAAATTGCTTAAATTGCTTAAATTGCTTAAATTGCTTAAATTGCTTAAATTGCTTAAATTGCTTAAATTGCTTAAATTGCTTAAATTGCTTAAATTGATAAATTGCTTCAATTGATAAATTGCTTAAATTGATAAATTGCTTAAATTGCTTAAATTGCTTAAATTGCTTAAATTGCTTAAATTGCTTATATTGATAAATTGCTTAAATTGATAAATTGCTTAAATTGATAAATTGCTTAAATTGATAAATTGCTTAAATTGATAAATTGCTTAAATTGATAAATTGCTTAAATTGATAAATTGCTTAAATTGATAAATTGATAAATTGCTTAAATTGATAAATTGATAAATTGCTTAAATTGCTTAAATTGCTTAAATTGATAAATTGCTTAAATTGATAAATTGCTTAAATTGATAAATTGATAAATTGATAAATTGATAAATTGATAAATTGCTTAAATTGCTTAAATTGATAAATTGATAAATTGCTTAAATTGATAAATTGCTTAAATTGATAAATTGCTTAAATTGATAAATTGCTTAAATTGATAAATTGCTTAAATTGATAAATTGCTTAAATTGATAAATTGCTTAAATTGATAAATTGCTTAAATTGATAAATTGATAAATTGTTAAATTGATAAATTGATAAATTGATAAATTGATAAATTGATAAATTGATAAATTGATAAATTGATAAATTGATAAATTGATAAATTGCTTAAATTGATAAATTGCTTAAATTGCTTAAATTGCTTAAATTGCTTAAATTGATAAATTGCTTCAATTGATAAATTGCTTCAATTGATAAATTGCTTAAATTGATAAATTGCTTAAATTGCTTAAATTGCTTAAATTGCTTAAATTGCTTAAATTGCTCAAATTGATAAATTGCTTAAATTGATAACTTGCTTAAATTGATAAATTGCTTAAATTGATAAATTGCTTAAATTGATAAATTGCTTAAATTGATAAATTGCTTAAATTGATAAATTGCTTAAATTGATAAATTGCTTAAATTGATAAATTGCTTAAATTGATAAATTGATAAATTGCTTAAATTGCTTAAATTGCTTAAATTGATAAATTGCTTAAATTGCTTAAATTGATAAATTGCTTAAATTGATAAATTGATAAATTGATAAATTGATAAATTGATAAATTGCTTAAATTGATAAATTGCTTAAATTGATAAATTGCTTAAATTGATAAATTGCTTAAATAGATAAATTGATAAATTGATAAATTGCTTAAATTGATAAATTGCTTAAATTGCTTAAATTGATAAATTGCTTAAATTGATAAATTGCTTAAATTGATAAATTGATAAATTGATAAATTGATCAATTGATCAATTGATCAATTGATAAATAGCTTAAATTGATAAATTGCTTAAATTGATAAATTGCTTAATTAAATTGATAAATTGCTTAAATTGATAAATTGCTTAAATTGATAAATTGCTTAAATTGATAAATTGCTTAAATTGATAAATTGCTTAAATTGATAAATTGCTTAAATTGATAAATTGCTTAAATTGATAAATTGCTTAAATTGATAAATTGCTTAAATTGATAAATTGCTTAAATTGATAAATTGCTTAAATTGATAAATTGCTTAAATTGATAAATTGATAAATTGATAAATTGCTTAAATTGATAAATTGCTTAAATTGATAAATTGATAAATTGATAGATTGATAAATTGATAAATTGATCAATTGATCAATTGATAAATTGATAAATTGCTTAAATTGCTTAAATTGATAAATTGCTTAAATTGATAAATTGCTTAAATTGCTTAAATTGATAAATTGCTTAAATTGATAAATTGCTTAAATTGATAAATTGCTTAAATTGATAAATTGATAAATTGATAAATTGCTTAAATTGCTTAAATTGCTTAAATTGATAAATTGCTTAAATTGCTTAAATTGATAAATTGCTTAAATTGATAAATTGATAAATTGATAAATTGATAAATTGCTTAAATTGATAAATTGCTTAAATTGATAAATTGCTTAAATTGATAAATTGCTTAAATTGATAAATTGATAAATTGATAAATTGCTTAAATTGATAAATTGCTTAAATTGTTTAAATTGATAAATTGCTCAAATTGATAAATTGATAAATTGATCAATTGATCAATTGATCAATTGATAAATTGATCAATTGATAAATTGCTTAAATTGATAAATTGCTTAAATTGATAAATTGCTTAAATTGATAAATTGCTTAAATTGATAAATTGCTTAAATTGATAAATTGCTTAAATTGATAAATTGCTTAAATTGATAAATTGCTTAAATTGATAAATTGCTTAAATTGATAAATTGCTTAAATTGATAAATTGCTTAAATTGATAAATTGATAAATTGATAAATTGCTTAAATTGATAAATTGCTTAAATTGATAAATTGATAAATTGATAGATTGATATAGATAGATAGATATAGATTGATCTCCCTTAAATTGATAAATTGCTTAAATTGCTTAAATTGATAAATTGCTTAAATTGATAAATTGCTTAAATTGATAAATTGATAAATTGATAAATTGATCAATTGATCAATTGATCAATTGATAAATTGCTTAAATTGATAAATTGCTTAAATTGATAAATTGCTTAAATTGATAAATTGCTTAAATTGATAAATTGCTTAAATTGATAAATTGCTTAAATTGATAAATTGCTTAAATTGATAAATTGCTTAAATTGATAAATTGCTTAAATTGATAAATTGCTTAAATTGATAAATTGCTTAAATTGATAAATTGCTTAAATTGATAAATTGCTTAAATTGATAAATTGCTTAAATTGATAAATTGATAAATTGATAAATTGCTTAAATTGATAAATTGCTTAAATTGATAAATTGATAAATTGATAGATTGATAAATTGATAAATTGATCAATTGATAAATTGATAAATTGCTTAAATTGCTTAAATTGATAAATTGCTTAAATTGATAAATTGCTTAAATTGCTTAAATTGATAAATTGCTTAAATTGATAAATTGCTTAAATTGATAAATTGCTTAAATTGATAAATTGATAAATTGATAAATTGATAAATTGCTTAAATTGCTTAAATTGCTTTAATTGATAAATTGCTTAAATTGCTTAAATTGATAAATTGCTTAAATTGATAAATTGATAAATTGATAAATTGATAAATTGATAAATTGATAAATTGATAAATTGCTTAAATTGATAAATTGCTTAAATTGATAAATTGCTTAATTGATAAATTGCTTAAATTGATAAATTGATAAATTGATAAATTGCTTAAATTGATAAATTGCTTAAATTGCTTAAATTGATAAATTGCTTAAATTGATAAATTGATAAATTGATAAATTGATCAATTGATCAATTGCTTAAATTGATAAATTGCTTAAATTGATAAATTGCTTAAATTGATAAATTACTTAAATTGATAAATTGCTTAAATTGATAAATTGCTTAAATTGATAAATTGCTTAAATTGATAAATTGCTTAAATTGATAAATTGCTTAAATTGATAAATTGCTTAAATTGATAAATTGATAAATTGCTTAAATTGATAAATTGCTTAAATTGATAAATTGCTTAAATTGATAAATTGATAAATTGATAGATTGATAAATTGATAAATTGATCAATTGATCAATTGATCAATTGATAAATTGATAAATTGCTTAAATTGCTTAAATTGATAAATTGCTTAAATTGATAAATTGCTTAAATTGCTTAAATTGATAAATTGCTTAAATTGATAAATTGCTTAAATTGATAAATTGCTTAAATTGATAAATTGCTTAAATTGATAAATTGATAAATTGCTTAAATTGATAAATTGCTTAAATTGATAAATTGCTTAAATTGATAAATTGATAAATTGATAAATTGCTTAAATCTATACTATACAATTTTTAAATAATTAATTAAGTATACCTGTGACGTACTTAGTTTGCTTCACTATAACGTCTAAATGTATGGGCTCTTAAGTGATTAGGATCTTACTTTGTGGTATTTTCAGATTCCTTTCTCCTTATAAATCTCTTTCTACTAAATACTCATGGTACCATGCCCTAGAACCAACTTGCCACTATGGTTCCGACCTCAGGCCTCTGGTCCAAGCTTAACTGTATTTAAGGGTAATAATGGTAAGGTAATTACACTTAGAGATTATATTCATTGGTCAAGCACAGGTTACAAATAATATCTCCACTAGAACGCTCGCAAGTTAAGGTCTCAAATAACTACGAACAGGAGAATAGGTGTGTAGCTCACGAGAGCAAATCGGTAACTGATTTGACTGTCGCTTACTTACAATCATATAGGTTCGCGATGATAGTAATGCATACACAATTGCTGTGTTTGCTTTACTACATTGCTCCCCCCTTCCGAAAATTTCAAAGTTACAATTCACATTTTTCCAAAACTGCCAGCTGGTTTGTCTACCCATTGTTACTCTATATTGAACAATGTTCAGACGCTCACGCTGTTAGTGGAAACATGTATATTGGATCTCTTGAAATTTCTCGAACCGGTAATAAACATATTATTAGAAACTTGAAAAATTTGAGTGTTAATTCGTTCTAGAAATATGTAATACTAATGTGCATTCACCAAATGTTCTTAAATTTTTAATCTTACCTATACAATCTTAATTTTGCTTTAACAATATTTTTATTTATTCTCAAAATAATCTAAATTACTCCTACCTAATATGTCTCAGTTCAAAAATGTAACAACTTTTTCATTTTATAAACGTAATAACTTGCCTAATCTATTAGAGATCTCACCCCTCCCTCCTAATATGTAGATTTTTAGTCTAAATATTAACAGAGACCTTTGATCACTCCAATACATTACACAAATTGTTACTGCATTTACTTTTTTAAAAAAAAATTTATAATCAAAAAAAAATTTTCGTTTTAATTTATCATATGTTATGATATCGTATTTTATGATCTTTTAATGAATTTTTATTCGTAATTGAAGTTATATGAATTTTGATCATCTTTATCAAATTTTGAGACAGTTGTGATCTTTAAATTTAAATCTTAAAATTAACACCGAAAAAAATTAAACTTAAAATTAAATTCAATTGAAAAAACGATTATTATTAATTTTCACTTAAAATTACCCAACTTAAAATTAAAAAAAAATTAAAATAATGATCAAATTGAGTTTGAGGAAAAAAAATCTTAAATGCTGTTAGGTTTAGTTTTGGTAATTTCGATTTTTGGCCTTCGTTTTGCCTGAGGCATTACTATAACTGTTGTCGCCTGTATATTAACTGCCTGATCGTTAAAGATATTAACTGTTCCACCTAGTTCCTCTAATCTAAAGGGGTGTTTCGCTTAATCTGATTGAAAGCTTCAGTCGCCATCTTAGACCTCAAATTCCTCATTTCGTACATCTTCATATCCTCTTCTGACTTAATCTTTTTTGACTGATGATATCCACATACGAGAATCATCACCACCAGTAGTGTTAGAATTAACACTAAAATGTCGCTGAACAAGTCTGGTATTAGGTCGTACTTTGTAGACCCCATGTTTTTAATGGTTTGCTCCAAATGAGCTTTGTTCATTGAAGATGATTTCTGGATCAGCTCCACTACTGAGTTCAGGTCAAAGTTACTCTGAGTTTGCCCCATCGCTCCAGCTGATCACTTCTCACGACCTTGAATTACAGTTCTGTGTGTCAACCGGCTGTGAGTGGCTGAGGGTCAGTCACTGGCTGTTTGTGGCTGAGGAGCTGTTGGCTGTGTGGGTAACTGGGTCCTCTTTGCCTCTCGTCACTGAAATCAAAACGATACCGTTAGACATGGCCCCTGTTAATTTTAGGTATTTTATCATATTTCAGTCTCATTTTGAATTGATCATTTTTGATTTTAAATTATTTCAGTATTTCATCCTAAATTTGAATATATATATATATATATTTTTTTTTTTTTTTCAAATTTTCATTCAAACAATTTTACAGAATATAAATCATCTTATTCGTTACCCAACATTTAAACAAAAAATTTAAAATTAACATGCATACAACAAAAAATATTAATCCTATTAAAATTATTAAATGAATTTTTATATTAATAAAATTCATAATTCATCCCATCAACTTAAACTAAATACATACAAATATTACAATTAAAATTCATACAATTAAATACATACAATAATTCTCTTACTGAGCAAAGGAAATATTGTAGTTTGAACAATGAATTGTATGCTCTGTTTGTTTGTCTCGCGTAAGCAAAAAAAATGTAAACATTTCTCTGACTCTTTGCATGTAACTGTGTTATATTCCACGTGTTCGTGTAAATGTAACATGTTACTCATGTTACTTCGTGTTATGTGTTCCTTTTGTGGACTTTCTATATAATGTTTATATTCAAATTTCTCATAATTTGATTTCCTGTTTAATGCTGTTAATGAAATTATTTAATTAATTTGTTGTGAAATTTTCCAACTTAGTTAGATAATTTATATTGCTCGTTATCGTTTGATGTCCTAATTTAATTATAGCTTTGTTTTTTTTCACTTGTAATACTGTACCTGGTCCTATCCAATTTAATTGTAATTTATGTGTTTTTTGATGATTTCTAATTAATACTCGATCACCTATCTGTATAATTTTGTCTTTACGTGTCTTATTGTGGTAAATTATGCGTTTGTTTGATTGATTAATTATGTTAGCTCTTATCTGATCTTGAATAAATAGAGCTTGCCTAGCCTTGACTTTGACTATTGATTCTGATGTATCTAAATTGTAAATGTTATCCAAATTTTCTGCTTGAATATTTGGAGATGTGTCGCGGCCAAAAAGAGCGTATGCGGGAGAATCTTTCAAGGTCATATTGACTTGATTGTTAATTGTGTTTTGGACAATATCGAGAAACATGTCCCAATTATTGTGATCTACTGTGGCTACATAGAATCTTAATAATTTGTTAATTTTCTGGTTATTACGTTCACAAATTCCATTGGAATATGCTGAGTATGGTAATACCTCACATTTGTATATCTGATGTATTTCACTGAAAGTTCTAATTGCGTTAGACTTGAATTCTTTCGCACAATCCGACATTAACGTTTTGGGATATCCACAACGACTAAATGTTTTACTTAGACAATCAATTACTGTGTTAGTTGATTTTGTCAGCTACTGCGTGTAATTCGTTATATCTTGTCAACATACATGTTATTGATAAAATATATTTGTTGTTCGTGTCAGTTGTTATAAAAGGTCCAATAAAATCAAATGAAACTGTTTCAAATGGTGTATTAGCTACTGGGGCAGACATTAATTTAATTGGTGTATCTAGACTTCCTTTAAGGATTTTGCAAACGTCACATCTTTTAATAAAAGATTCTATGACCGATCTTTCTTGAAAATGATAATATTTTAGTCGAAATTGAAATAGCGTATGAGCTAAACCACAATGGGTGTTAAAATGTATTGAATTAATTACTAAATTGATCATTTCATTTGGTATAACATAATTAACTATACTGGCTGCCCGAGTATCTATTTTCCGATGTCGATATAATATTCCGTCTAATATGAAAAATTCAGCTATGTTCCTAGATGTTCCTAATTGTTTTTTCTGTAATATATCCATTATTTCCTTACAAGCAAAGTCGTTTGACTGTGCAGTCTTTAGTCTGTTTAAAGTCCATGTTATGTCTTCCTGTTTAGGTATGTAGTTTAGAAATGGTTTTTCTTTGTTGATTTTATACAATTTAGATGTATCTGATTCTTGTTCGTTTTCTGAGTCTGTTTCTGAGTCATTGTCATTGTCGTTAATAATTTGTGGTACGTTTAGCTTAGCCCTCGATCTTGTGGTTGCTATATAATTTTCAATTGAATTACAACTTTCATTAGATGGTGTTAAAAGTTCACAATCATCTATTGTTTCTTCCGTTAGAGGAGTTAATCTACTAAGGGTATCGGCTACCACATTGCGTTTACCCTCAAAATATTTGATGGTACAATCATATGTGCTCGCCTCTATTGCCCACCTGGCTAGTGCCGTGTCTAAAGGAAGTTTATTACCAAAAAATGCACATAAAGGTTTGTGATCAGTTAAAATGGTAATAGGATATCCTAGACATAGATATTGAAATTCCTTTAAGGCTAGATGTATTGCAAGAAACTCTTGTTTAGTCGTGGAGTACCTTTTTTGAGTTGAATTTAATGATTTACTGAAATATGCTATGGGTCTTAATGTTTTGCTTTTGGTCGAATCTGGTTGTAGCAAAGCTGCGCCAACTCCGATATTTGAGCTGTCAGTAAATAAATAAAATGGTCTGGAATAATTTGGATGTGCTAAAACCGTATCTGATGTCAAAATATTTTTGAGATTAATAAAACTAGTCTCACATTCGTCAGTCCAGTCAAATTTAGTGTCCTTCCTTAATAGTCTATATAATGGGTCGGCTTTCTGACTAAATTTAGGGACGAACTTACGAAAATAATTCGCAAGCCCTAAAAATCGCTGAAGTTGTTTTACATCTGTTGGTCTAGATGCTTCTCTAAGTTTTTCGTTTTGGATACATCGAATGCCCTCAGTAGTGACTCGATGTCCAAGAAAATTAATTTCGTGTTTAAAGAATTCACACTTCTCTAATTTTAATCTCAAATGAGCGTCACGTAAATTCATTAGCACTTGGCCAATATCCTTTAAATGTTGTTCATAAGATCGACTAAAAATTAGGATGTCATCAATAAATACGAAACAGAGTTTCCCTAATACATTACTTAACGCTTTTGTCATAATTGCTTGAAATACTTTTGGACTATTGACATACCCAAAGGGTAATTTGCGGAAATGGTATTTTTTTCCATTTACCGCAAATGCTGTAAGCTTTTTAGACTCCTCGGAGAGTTCCACCTGGTGAAATGCACTCCTCAGATCTAAACTAGAAAATATCTTTGATCCACCTAAAGATCCAAGCATATCGTCAACCCTAGGTAACGGAAATCCTTGTATATGGACACACTTATTTAATGATCTGAAATCTATTACGGGTCGTATTTCCCCATTCTTTTTATGAACCACGATAACGGGAAAGTTATACTCGGACATTGAAGGTTCTATAGTACCTTCTTCTAACATTGACCTGTTGACTTCTTCAAGTTGTTCTTGAAATTTATGTGGGATGCGATACGGCATCTTGTTTATCACTATATTAGGATCTTTCAATATTATTGTGTGTTTACATATACTAGTAGTCCCGATTTTTTCGTTCTTAATCGTGATTACGTCTCTAAAGTCATTTAGTAACTGCGTCATTTTGTCTTCATACTCTGACATTCCACATGATATGTCAGCATTAACTAACCTTCTCGGTGCTGATGGCACTGTCTGAGAATTGTTTTCTACATCAGCACTTAATGTGCTGTCACGGCTTCTATCAGCGCTTCCGTCACGTGATATTTTACACTTCATATCTCGGTTGCCATGCGTTGTAACTAATGGCTCTCCATTAATTCCAACTGCATGTACCTTTGACTTTTCATAAATTAGTTCAGGGGTAACGTTTCGTTCAAATGGCTTTGGTTTTTCGTCACTCAACACGTTTCCTAACCTAGATTTATGAGTCCTATTATTTAAACACTCCGATATAGTCGCTATATTTACTTCGACTTCCTCTTCGTACGTCTGGAGTTTACCAACTATCATATTGTCCCGTAATATGATATCACTATCCGTCGGATTCATTACGAAAACTGGGCATATTGACACTTTATCTCCCTCTTTTTTTGTGTCTTCGATTTTTATTAGTGTTTCGGCTATCACTAAACCGCTATTGAAACTTCTTTTAGCTATTATATAACTTCCTGCTTCGTTGTTTTTTACAAAGCCATACAATATTTGCACGCTATTTGCCTCAACGACTTGGCTATTTATATGAACATTTCCGTTCTTCTCGCGTTTTTTATTCCTTGTCTTCGTGTTTACCCCGGATTTCATAACCTCCGTTTGCCCTTTTTGTTGAGGTTTAACCCTTACTTTCGCAATACTACTACGGCTGTTTGTGCGTTCGTTTATTTGTCTTATCAACGTTCTTCGTTTTGACCTATTTGAAGTAAGGACCAGCTCAGATATTAAGCAATCTGTGCTTAATAGTTCTTTAGTAGCTATTCTACGTTTTTCCATAAACGGAATTTTTTCTTCACCTAATTTTAATATTTTCTTATCAAAATCAATTTGCGCGTTCGTTAACACGTCCCTTCCTAATATTACATCATATGGTAAGCTACTGTTGTTGATCAGTAAAGCGTTTACTGTTTTCTTGTGGGATTTCGACATTAGTTCAAATTTTACTTCACCTTTTACTTCGGAACGTCCGTTTATGCCTTTAATAGTTACGTTTGATTTTATTATGTCCTCGTGACTCGCCTTGTAATTAAAATTACGACTGTTTAAAATCGTTCTCTCGCTTCCTGAATCTATTAAAGCTTCCCAATCGAATTCTTTACTATGTAAAATTATCGTTGGCTTAGAAGTCCCTTTTATCGTATAATGACAGTCCATCAATCCGCTTAATTCATCTTTATTTTTTACTAATTGGACTGTTATATATGTTTCGCTCGTTTTTTTATCCTCAACGCTTAACTCTTCTTCTTTTAATAGATCGAACTTATTTTTACATTCATAACTTGTGTTGAGTGACGATTTACCTTTGCTATTGAATTTAACGTGCACTGGATCTAATTTATTCATGTTCAATTCACTTTCGTACACGGAGTTACCGACCGTTTTCCCGTGAGACCTATTTTGTTTTTTACTTCTGTTTGTATTTACATGTTTTTGCGAAAATCCTTGGCCTGTTGAGCCCGACATTCTCTACCTATGTGTCCTAATTTGTTGCACCTGTAGCACTTAATTGTACCACTACGGCTGTGAGGGGTGGGGGTAGGGTGGGTGATGTTCGTGTTGTGTACGTATGCTCTGCCTGTGGGATTATGTTTATACCTACTTCTGCTAGCATACCTACCTGTTGTTCCCCTGTTTCTCATGTCATAAGTGTAATATGCTTCTGTATCTTCTAGCATGTCCTCGTGAAAATTGCCTTGACTCTCACCCTCGGGTTTTTCTATCAAAAAAGTTTCTGTGTCATTGAAATTCTTTTTTGGTATTAGAATTTTTTTATCATGTGGCAAAGATCTTATTTTCTTCGTTGTAGCAGACAGTAAATTAGCTGTTGTCTTAAAAGGACCTTCAATGACTCCTTTGATGATACTGGGGTTGATCTGTGGACCCAATATTGTTAAATACATTGATGTATTCATGAGATCTTTTGCGTGATTTTTTAATTTGCGTGTGAATGATTCATCACTTTCAGTTGCTGTCCTTACTGGAAATTGGGCGTTCATTGTGTCGTCATTTAAAATGAAGTCCGTGACCTCTCCTATCTTTTCTAATGTACTTAAGATTTCACTGGCAGCTGTTGTCTCATCCTTCAATTTATTTGTGTATAATTCATGACATACACTGTAGATATCCTTGCTGTCTTTCTGCACATATATGTCTTCTAGTACCGTGCATATTTCTTGGTATGTGCTATCCTTAAATGTTTTACCGTTAACAACGTTATTAACAGTAATTTGAAAATCTCCTAGCTTGCAATCAGCGCTCCTGAAAAGGATTTTCTTCTTTTCTGCATCATCTTTATCCCCTAAGCTGGATATATGATTATTTAATAGGCTGAGGTGCTGACGAAACGTGTTCTTCTCCTCGAAAGCTGGATCCTCTGGCCTTCTTCTTCCTCTGAATATCGGCAATGAATCCGAATTTATGATCGTCGTACTCCGACTTTTAATTATTTCTTGAAGTTGAGCTTGTGTCAATTCAACCGCCATTTTGGGGGGTTTTTTGGGGATTTTTTTGGGGGATGTTTTGGGGGATGTTTTAGGGGATGTTTTGGGGGATGTTTTAGGGGATGTTTTGGGGGATGTTTTAGGGGATGTTTTGGGGGATGTTTTAGGGGATGTTTTGGGTGGTGACTTTGGGGGTGATTTGGGGGGTGAGTTGGGGGGTGATTTGGGTGTTTTGGGTTGTTTAGTTTTCTGTACTCTGGGTTTAGTTCGTCTTCCAGATCTAAGTTCTACAGCCTCCTCGTTAATTGCTTCGTCTTCTGAGGTTGGCATGTGTTTCCTATCCTAATGAAGTGTTATTATGTACTTAATCAAGTGTATTGCACGTGTAATCACTTATTATGAAAAAAGAAGAAGAAAAATAATAGACTATCCAATTAAAAAAATTAATCCATCAACCATTTAAAATAATATATAATAAATATATAATAATAATAAATAATAATCAATGAAATATAATTTAATATAGAGCAATATTTGTTAAATCAATAAATATAAAAATATTTATACTATCTTTCAATTAATAACGACACACAACAAAGCTAAAAGAAATGCATGCACTATAATTATAATTGCTGCAGTAATGATTAATTACCTCTGCTTATTCATCAACACAATTCTTGACTAAGACAGAACAGATTATTTCACCACTGACTAAGAACTAACACATAGATCTTCCCCCGATCGCTTCAGGAATGAGACTGAATGATAAGATGACATATAGTGATAAAAATATTTATACTATCTGATATACTCAACTTTCAGTTCCATGTACAGTGGGTCCCGCTTATCAGGTTTTGTCATTGATTTTTGCTCTGATGTTAACTGTTGATGTTAACTGATTGTTCACTGAGCGCTGTGCACTGTATTTTATGCACTGTATGTTAACTGAACGTTCACTGAATGTTAAAACTTCATTGAATATTGAATGATCACTGAATGTTGAATGATCACTGAATGTTGAATGATCACTGAATGTTAAATGATCACTGAATGTTGAATGATCACTGAATGTTGATTGATCACTGAATGTTAAATGATCACTGAATGTTGAATGATCACTGAATGTTGAATCACTGAATGTTGAATCACTGAATGTTGCAGTTTGAATAAATACTTTTCAGATGTAGTATTTAAACAAATTAGACTCTCAATTTCTGGTTGATTTACGGCTTTTTTGCATGTTGTTTATAATCGAATGTTTTCCATCACCATTCGTCAACGTGCAACGCTTAACCCTTTCGCTTCCTCCCTCCGTGTTTTTCCAGTTTCTTCCAGAATCTTCCAGAATTTTCCAGAATTTCCAGAATTTTATTTTTTTCAGACTGGTCAGTCTTGTTGATTGTCTCTGCTCATTCAAATTTCAAATTAGGCCATCTGTACTCTCCTTATCCTTCCGATAATTTTCGAGATGCCTTTTGCTTGACCTTGAGTTGAATTATCTTTATATTTTATCACAAAAACTGAACACCTTAATTGGATCGCACCTTCATATAGGGTCGCAAAACCCGGTCTTGCTGTAATCAAATACTCTCCAATCAGATGGTTAACTTAGTTTTTGGTAAATTACAAAGCTTTCAATCTTTTACTTCAGTAATTGAATTTCCGCACATTAAATTCGAATTACTTAATCACGCACCATACGTGGCCACCAATGTGACGTACTTAGTTTGCTTCACTATAACGTCTAAATGTATGGGCTCTTAAGTGATTAGGATCTTACTTTGTGGTATTTTCAGATTCCTTTCTCCTTATAAATCTCTTTCTACTAAATACTCATGGTACCATGCCCTAGAACCAACTTGCCACTATGGTTCCGACCTCAGGCCTCTGGTCCAAGCTTAACTGTATTTAAGGGTAATAATGGTAAGGTAATTACACTTAGAGATTATATTCATTGGTCAAGCACAGGTTACAAATAATATCTCCACTAGAACGCTCGCAAGTTAAGGTCTCAAATAACTACGAACAGGAGAATAGGTGTGTAGCTCACGAGAGCAAATCGGTAACTGATTTGACTGTCGCTTACTTACAATCATATAGGTTCGCGATGATAGTAATGCATACACAATTGCTGTGTTTGCTTTACTACATACCTTCAGTAATCCAAAACATATTCTTTGAATTCTTTTTAACCAAGTTATACTATTCTAGGTCCTAACTAGTGGTTTCTGCTGCGTTATCGTTGCTGCCTCTTGCCGATCAGTCTAATTAACTTGTACTTCGGTCGAACCAAAATCGGTAATAATTTAATCCTGCATTGATAATAAATATTCATGATCATATTTCACTTTATTCCCATCTTTATTTATTATACTATATTTTCCATTATTTCATATTTACAGTTTTCAAGATTTCCAGTTGCCCCTGCATTGAAGTTACGTGGATCACACGCACTGTCCACGGAACATTATATAGGAACTATTTTTTTAAAACTCTAAATAGAAATTATTACCTACTACTGTCATTAAAATCCAAATTGAACAGTGCAAATCTATAAATTAATTTATTTTGTTCTAACCTTCATATTAAATAAACTATTAAAACTTATACAAATTACATCTTCCTTCCCTTTTTCGATGCACTTCCCTTTTAGTTTTTTTAGTAGGGGTTTAACGTCGTGCTTCAGTCATATCGTGACTATTTCGCTGACGTCAAAAGGAAATTTGATAAAAGGGACTAGAAGAAGCAGTCAGAAAGGAAAGTGGCTCCATGAACAAAGTCACTTACCACCGTCGGTGATAATGCTCATGGATGCAGAAAAGCTACTCCGTGAATGCAGTCACTTATCAATGAATGTGACGAAACGGGACACAAACACCGGTGGCTGCACTCACGGATGGAAGAGGAAAATGAAGAGGTGATAGTAAATGAAGCTTACGAGTCTACCTAACACAAAAATCTAAGACCTCGTAGTTGAAGAGCATAACCCTAGCGCTATCCTCTAAAACTGCAAGTAGTGTTAAAATAAATAATTATCGTAGTAAAAATAAAAAAATATAATCCATAATACAAATTACAACAGTTTGGGGCCCAAGGGACGCCACCCCCCTTCTCTTCCATTCACCACAGACAGCTGCAGGATAGAGCCCCTGGGGGCTCCCTTTTAGTTAACTATTGTAACTAAATCTTTCACATCTTAATAATAAATTTCCAATAACAATTAGCGTCTTGGTTAGTTTCAAAAGAAATATTAGGTTGGTACGTTAGTAGAGGTTGCAGCTGAGGATGAACATCCATAATTAGTTGTGTTCGTCGGTGCATATGCAAATTCTTGCACAAGTTCTTGCATGCGACATCTAAACATAAGCTTCTGCTCCCTAGGAATTAGTTTTATATGAGACAATAAACTTTTCAAGAACATTAGATCTTCATCGCTTCCATCTTCTTTGCGCTGCATTTTTTCTTTTAAATACTGCACTTTGTCTTTTTCTATATCCAATATGCTTTGGTTGAACTCATTCATTTTATATCGTTTGTTAGGTCTCTTATTTGGTTGGGTAACTTGGGAAGTGGAACATTGCTCTCTGATTAATTTCTTATCGCCATCAGTATTGTCACTGACACAAGATGAGTTGAGTGAAATGCATTCGACTATGGGCAAGTCTGCGCTCTGCTCTTTGCTACTCATTTGGCATTTTTCTCGATGTGATGTTAGTGGCGAGGTTTCAGAAGTTGCATTGGTAAGCAGAGATGAAAAATTTCCAGTTGAAGATCTGGGTTTAACAACATCTTTTAAAAAGTGAAGCAATGTGAAATATTGCCATTTAGATCTTAAATGTTCACTTGCGGCATCTCCTGATCTTGCGGGTTGCAATTTGCCGAGCTCCACAGCAAATTGGTCTCTGAGAATCTTCCATTTCTTCTTTAATTTTGATTCTGCAAAGATGAAAGATGAGGGATTATTAGAAAATAGATTAATATAAGTATGCATTATGTAATTCATCAAAACTGCGTTATTATTTCAGACAACACCAATATTTTTATTGTTTAAACCCATACTCTTGTAAGTTGTAATATAATGTAGTATATTTGTGCATGTATCTCGCCACGGGATCATAGTTCCGTACCCTGGCCTTCTCATTCAAAGTAGGAGTGGCAACGGTTGGGAAAATTGTTGCAGAAACTGTCAGCGCAATATGGGAAGAACTACATGAAGAACATATGCCAGTACCCACAAATGCATCTTCCAAGCAAATTGATGCAGATTTCTACAATATTTGGAACTTTCCTAACTGTAAAGGCTCAGTCGATGGAAAGCACATTCATGTCCAGTGTCCAACAAATTCAGGATCAATGTATTTAAATTACAAAAAGCACTTTTCTGTGGTCTTTCAAGCTGTTGCTAATGAGTACCATAGCCAATTTAGTTACGTCTATTAATAATTACTTACTTTATACAATTACAAAACCCAAAAATAAAATGATTTTCAGTTTCTAATAATTGTTTCATTTATTCCAGCAACAAATAAAGTGTAGATTCAACCGGTTAAACCAAAGATATATAAATACCGATTTGTTATACCCTCCTCCTTCAGAAAAAAATGACTGAAATCAAAGTCGGAAATATGAAGATTTTAAGAAAAGGTGGCAAATTCTTCAATGGCCAACTGCCAAAACACTACCCAAAAAATTAGCTCGAGTTACCTAAAGCCATGTTCATGATCTTGTAATTGAAATGAAACATAATAGAAGCGTATTAACCTGCATATAATAGAAGTTTACTCACCTTCGCACTTCATCTCCTGGCTAATTTCAGCCCAAAGCTTGTCCACAAGATTTCTGTTTGCGTGTTCCTTGTCCCATCTGTTCCAAATGGGTTTCCTTTCGTACACCTTCGCCACTAAGACCTCAATATCCATGGTAAATGACAATAAAGAACACTGGTACAAAATTTCCTTACGTGTTGAATCAGATTGTCTTCTTTTGTAGTTCAGATTGCCGCTAGAGGGATAACTGTTAAAAGAAAATGCAATATTATTTGAGGTAAAACTAAACAATTTCCCAACAGGATGGCGCGTGGCCAGCTTAACAGAATGAACAAAATCAATCAGGAAAACAGGTTAAAGCGGGTTTCCGGTACTGACCTGTTCGAGCCTGTAACCTGTTTTCTGTCAACAGAACACTTGTAAATGTATTTCAATTCCGGAAACAGTTACGCGCCGGTAGCCCACGCGGGCAAACCTGCTTTCTCTCTAAACGCAGCCTTATGCACAATCTCGAGAATGAACTCCGCGTTTTTAGGATCATTGAAAATGCGCGATAATCTCGAGTGTGCAAGGCAGGTAAAGGATATGAAGCAGGACTAACTGGGATGGAGTAGATAAAAAATTATTTGTGCATTTAATTAGTCCATTTCATCAAAATATGATAGTTAGAGCTATTCATAATATTTTGGTAATATATTGGTAATTAAGCTTGAGTTAGTTCCTCAAAGAAAACATGAACAAAACTGGTATTTTTATTTTACTTCTTGTTTTTAATGTAAAAATAGTCTTAAATTTAATTAAATATTGGGTAGTTTTCCATAGAATTACATGCGAGAATGCGCTGCGCATAAAAAAATTCTGCTCCTAAAATCGCGCAGCACATTCTCGAGACTGTGCAAAATCGGCCTATTGCGCGGAACATATATACAGTAAAACTTCTAAGTTAGGAAGTATTGGTTCTTTCATAACTTCACGGGTGCACTAGATAGTTTTCTATGATGGAAAGCATAGAAAACTATGGAAATTGAGGGATAACCAAGACGAAAATTTTGACTTATATCGTTTTCTATAATTTCAACATAGAAAATACTTCATAACTCAGGTCCTTCATTTCTCGAGTGCTTCACAACTCAATAGTTTTACTGTTTTTAATTACTGTTGTGGGGTGAAATGATAGACGGAGCAACACAGAGGTGTATTCAATGACTTCCAGTTAGCTACTGACCAATGTTAGGACATGCATGGGAGTGTGCGCAAAGAATCCTCCTTTAAATAAATTAAAGGAGGTATATCTAAAGGTTTTTCTTTACTTCACAGGTCAATTGCATAATAAATAAGTGATTTTTTAAAATGAGAAAGCATATAACATGTACTAAAGTTGGCCACACACTAGCATATCTGATCGGTCAGTTTCTGCCGATTTGATCTGCACAGACCAAATCGCTCAAATATCTGCCAGTGTGTGGGGAGACACAGATGAAATCGGCCATATCAGATCGCTCATTTTGATCTGCCATCATGTTGGAATTCCTTACCCGCCTGCATATTTTATCGCCTAGTGTGTGGCGACAGTGGAGAGAGATGTGACAGATTTTTCCCGCACAGATGTAATCGTCTAGTGTGTGGTGGACAGCGGGAGAGGTAGGTTGTGCATCACTATGGCCTCTAAAACTGACGCTCGTTTTATGGATACCGAGTTCATTACAGAATTTATTGAAATATATAAAACGCATACGTGTTTGTGGCAAGTGAAAAGCACTGACCATTCAAATCGTGTCAAAAGAGATGCAGCTTACAAAAGTCTTTTAGATTTCTGTCAAACAGTAAACCCTGACTGTGATTTATCTTTTGTGAAAAAGAAAATAGGAAATTTGAAAAATGCTTTCAGAAAAGAGCACGCGAAAGTTACAAATTCTATGAAATCAGGTGCTGGTGCTAAAGAGATATATGTGCCAAAACTTTGGTATTACAAATTACTGGCGTTTACTGGTGATCATGAAGAACCACGTGAATCACTCTGTAGCCTTGTGACTGCTGAGCACGATGAACAACCGATACTGGAAAGTAATGAATGTGACCAACAGGATGCTGCAGTTCAGGTTAGTAAAATGTCATAATAACTTTAAAGTTTTATTTAACACATATATATATGTATAAAGGAATGTAGGTAATTGTTATAATGAATCGTAGCGACTACTTTTATAGTGCCTAGTTAGGTGAGAATATAATACCTATGCATATCGGCGGTCACGTCATAATGTAATTTGAAGTGTCAGCGAATTTTGATGGCTGACTGTACATTTGTCAGAACTCGAATGTATTACAAAAATATAGTAAATGTACTCCTCAAGTTTAAGCTAAAGTTAAACATTAAAATAAATAAGCAGATATTAATGCAAATAAATATTAAGCGAAGTGATCAGATTACATAGCATACCATTTCAGGCCATATCGTTCTGCCACGGTACAGCTCCAGTATTATTGAAGTAGGTAACATACTTGTCTCTATTCTGTTTGCCACCAGCTTGCCCTGAATTATTTAGGTTCGCTTGTAGAGGAGTGAGATGTTGTAATTCGTTTCTCCAAGAACCTGGAATAGTTTGCCGACTCTCTATATCCTCTCGATCAACCATAGTGCTTGGTGAATATCGACTTTCATTTTTTTGCCGCTATACATTATGTAAAATACAACATGCTAGCACAACAACATCGATTTTCTTTGGACTCAAATTGATTGTTGTGTGAAAGATGCGAAAGCGGTTTGATAAAAGGCCAAACGCATTTTCTACTACCCGTCTTGCTCTGCTAACCCTATAATTAAATATCCGTTTCTCTATAGTTAGATTTCTAAGAGGAAAAGGTTTCAATAAATTATCGTGTAAAGCAAATGCACCATCTCCTAGGAAAACAAAATTCAACCCTTCTTTGTTAATATCTGATGATGGCAGATTGAGTTCATGCCGCTGGAGTTTTTGATAGAAAGACATAGTTTGGAAAACTCACCATCTGACATTCTTCCATTTCTTCCGACATCCACCATCATGAACTCATAATTTGCATTTACAAGTGCCATTAAGATTACGCTCTTGAATCCTTTGTAGTTATGGTAGAAGGACCCACTTCCTGCCGGCGAAATAATCCTCACATGTTTTCCGTCGATAGCTCCTCCGCAGTTTGGGAAGTACCAGTAGCCTTCAAAATCAGCAGCTACCGCCAGCCACTCTTCTTCAGTCGAAGGAAACTGAGAAAGAAATAACATTTTTGCATTAGTATCCACGCTCGCTACTTAAATCTATATATCTTAACAGGGAGATGGTTGGTATGTACCATCTCTTAAAAAATTGGGCCCATTTCCCACATATAATTTGTCAATATCTCCTTCCATATCTCAGCTCTGGTCTTATAGTGGCCGAAGGACGGTATATATGTTTCGTGGTGATCACACAAGGAATGATCGGATCATAGTGATACATGCATATATTAACAATGGACATGGAAAATTGAGACCTTGCGTTATACACATATCCTGAAAATTAATAATTTTGCTATTTCTTTACAGAAAGACCAAGTGGCGCAACCGAGTTGCAGTACGGATTCGTCCACACCTATGAAGCCTCCATCACACAAAAGAAAACAACGTAAGGTCTCCCAAAAAAATTTAATAGAACAGGCTATGTCTGTCCTGAAAAAACCAGACGACTCATGTGATGTATTTGCTCGTTATATTGCTACAGAGCTAAGAGAAGTAAATGAGATCCAACGCGTTCTTGCGAAACAGCATATATCAAACATAATATGTCAGGCACAGATGAATCGACTCGTTGATGAGCAGCATGATGCAGTATACAAACCTGTCTATTATAACAGTGGATATTTCACAAACAGTTCGTCCGACTTCCAAAAATCGCCGTCTCAACCGTACCAACCATCACCACAACCGTACCAACCATCACCGTCACCACAAACGTACCAACCATCACCGTTACCATCACCCTGCAACTCTATTGATAGTAATGTTTCACATACTAATATGTAATGTGTCACAAAGTTTATATTAGACATGGATAGACGAATAACATTACATCCATTTGTTTTTGAGCTGGATAAAGGATAGATTGTAAGTTACGTCATTTATTTCTACTTTCTTTAACGGATCACATGACGTTTAAAAACATTGATCTTATGTTTATTTTTGTACTAGAAGCAGGAATAATAGTTCATTCTTTTTTATTTTCAAAATGTTATACATGCCATTATGTATATGTAGAGTGACTATTATTATTTTTTTGAAAGAGCTGAAAACATGTCATGAGAGGGTAATTAATGTTTCTTTGCTTTCATAAATAAACAGGAATATACCTTATTGTACTATCATTTCAAACATACCTTCATATACTGTTCTCGTAGGGCATGCCATATTGCTGTGCAGGTTTCAAATACTATTTTTCCCAAAGCCTGTGGCGAAATAGCAGTTGAAAATTTAAGATCTTCAAGGGACCTCCCAGTTGCCAGAAATCTCAATGTTGCTATCAATCTCTGTTCAGAACTTATTGCATTTCTCATCTTCGTATTCTGCTTTTCTATGAATGGGGCGATAGTGGCATGTAATTCTTGGAATATCTCATCGGACATTCGCAAGTTGTTTTTGAAATCATCGGGATTGTTTTCTTTTAATTCTCGTATTAATGTCATATGTGAGTATTCTTCTCTTTTTTTCAGCCATTCTTTTGACCAACACGATCTTTTCTTTATTTTTGGTTTCATGGCACTTAATAGTACCAATGTTGCAAATGCTTTTTCCTTGTCCATGACTGCTAATGTCACAACCACCAGCTACCTCTGCTGAACACTCACTGTACAGGTGCACATATAACAGAGGTGATCAGATATGCAAGTGTGTGGGTAGCTAAGCGACAGATTTCATCTGTCGCATTCCAGATCTGCGGGTCATGAGCGATCAGATATGCTAGTGTGTGGCCAGCTTTAGAAATGCTGAGACTGCCGTAAAACGTCCGCTATACTGCGCCAAATTTTACCTGGGTATGAATATAGAATTGTTTTAAATATAGAATTGCTTCTTTAAATCTAAAATTCATCAAATGATATAATTATGCAAAGCCTTATTATGAAAATACTTCAAGAAAATATCATTATATAATATACATCCTACTAAACTTATATGAATATAATGTAAAATTGGCGATTAATATATGTTTGTTTTTTTACTGTTAATGCTTTGTGACAATATCATCTCGTCTATATTGTTTGTTTTGTATCACAGTTACTTAAAAAGAAAAATTATCATAATTATTAAAATAAAAATACTAATGCATTATCAGATCACATTAACCTCACAGATCGCAT